>SDVV010039626.1:0-10609 GCA_016164225.1 Gammarus roeselii | reverse complement strand
TATGGACGTCTTTGTACGGTAAGCTGAGTTAAGGATATTTGAATGTAATCTTGTTGTTCACGGTAACTGGAGCTAAGAATAGTTTAGCAAGGGGATTCGACTTTAACGTGTTTAGTAGTAATTATGTTCTGCAGGGGAAGTGAGTAAGGAAGTCTTGTTGCAGTAACTTGAGTTGGAGCTGTCACTTTGACGGTTTTATTCTCCAAACATAGTTTGCGGCTTGTCAGATGTGGTATACCAGCCACCGTCCCCCGGGAGTTCAGCATTGAGCTACTTTAAATGTAAACTGTTTACGCTATTCAATAGTTAAAATGGATGTGGTCAACACCTGCCAATGAATTTTTATCATGTGTTTATCCGTGAAAAGCAGTAGCTCATCTCGGCCGAAATTATTGATTAATTATCTTATAAATAGGCTAATCCCCACAGATATTGAACACATCCTTTTACACACTTGAATGGACCTCAACGTCGAGCGTCGAGATCGTTGATGTCATAAAATTGTATAAAAATGGTTTAATAAGAGGTAAATGAAAACATACGAATCATATGCCCCATTACATAGAATAGATGTCAATTATTTTCGATGATAAATATCAAAGTACGTGAAATATATGATGCGGAACAATTGGTTGATGGTTTACTGGTAGAAGTTATCAGCGCCAAGACGTCAAGGCCCTAACTAGAAGTTATCAGCATCAAGATGTCATGGCGTTCACTAGAAGTTATCAGCATCAAGACGTCATGGCGCTCGCTAGAAATTATCAGCGTGAAGACGTCATGGCGCTCGCTAGAAATTATCAGCGTGAAGACGTCATGGCGCTCGCTAAAATTTATCAGCATCAAGACGTCATTGCGTTCGCTAGAAGTTCTCAGCATCAAGAGGTCCTGACGCTCCCTAGAAGTTTTCAGCGTGAAGACGTCATGGTGCTAGCTAGAAGTTATCAACGTGAAGACGTCATGGCGCTCGCTAGAAGTTATCAGCATCAAGACGTCATAGCGCTCGCTAGAAGTCATCAGCATCAAGATGTCATGGCCCTCGCTAGAAGTTTTCAGCGTGAAGACGTCATGGCGCTCGCTAGAAGTTATCAGCGTGAAAACGTCATGGCGCTTGCTGGAAGTTATCGGTATCAAGACGTCGTGGCGCTCGCTAGAAGTTATCAGCGTAAAGACGTCATGGGTTTACAAGTGTATGAAGACAACAACAGGGTCTTTGGCCCAAACTGGGTTGCCTTATGATAGTAAGAAGGTAAGTTCTGAAGTAGAACGTCTAAGATAGCATCTTGTGTCGGTGTATTTTCTGTTTTAATAGATCAAGAAAGGGAAAGTTTGCTGATCGAAATAACATTTAACAATGATTCTCGAAACAACTCAAATCGGCACCTGAAGATAAGCCACCATCCAGATCAACACCCACGGTGTTGATCTGTGATTGTACATTTCCATTCCTCGAACACCGAAATTCAACGAGCAGGTACCAATGCCGGGCACCTTATTTACCGTGCTAGCGCCAGTGCCTGGCATTAATTTAACCGTATGGGTGTCAATGCCGAACACCATTTTCCCGAATATACTGGTGAAAGTGCTATAGATGGGAGCTATTTAGCGGCGATTTTGGTAGAATTTATCGTGCCGTGACTAATACGTTTCGATTGTATCGCTATTCACAACTTCCGCGGGAAGTCTGTTCCAATCTTCGACAACCCTATACGTGAAGAAATTACGCGTGATATCGAGTGTGAAACGCTTGCCAAAGATTTTGTATCCATTATTCCTGGTCATTCCGTTCGCATCTAAAGTGGAAAGGCTTGCTCGCTCGACGTTTTCCTTACCCTTCATAATCTTCCACACTTCGATCATGTCACCTCTGACTCTACGTTTCTCTAGCGAATAAAGGTTGAGTTCGCGTAGTCTCTCTTCGTACGATTTATTGCGAAGCGAAGGGATTAGTTTGGTAGCTCTACGTTGGACCTTTTCTAATTTAATAATGTATTTTTTGAGGTATGGGGACCAGAATTGGACGGAATACTCAAGGTACGGTCTAACAAAGGCAGTGTATAACTTGCGAATATTATTTCTGCTCTTGTACGAGATTGTGCGGGATATCATGCCTAACATTTTATTGCCTTTTTTGGCAGCATCGTTACATTGCTTGGTGTTTTTCAAGTCGTTACTAATTATGACACCTAGATCTCTCTCTTCGGTGACGGGCATCAGTTTGTTTCCGGACATTAAATATTCGTGTTTAGGGTTTTGGTGACCAATGTGCATAACTTTACACTTGTCGATATTAAATTTCATTTGCCACTTTTCTGACCATTGAACAATTTTGTTCAAGTCCGATTAGATCCGCTCACACTTGATTTTGGTTTGCACTTTTCCTCCTAGCTTGGTATCGTCTGCAAACTTACTAATGTTCGAGAGGACGTTGCTGTCAAGATTGTTTATGAATATTATGAAGAGAACTGGACCTAACACAGATCCTTACGGCACGCCGCTTGTAACTTTACCCCAATTGGAGGAAGCTCCAGTAAGTACGACTCTCTGCCGTCTGTCCGTGAGCCAGCATTTCATCCAGTTGTTGAGTTCACATCGAATGCCGATGCTGTGCAATCTACTAACCAAGCGTTTGTGAGGAACTTGGTCGAAAGCTTTTTGAAAGTCAAGGTAAATGATGTCGATCGGAGATTTCGCGTCGTGAAATTCAATTATATTCTTGAAAAAAAGCAGCAGGTTAGGAAGACATGAACGATTGTGTAGCCAGCCACGTCAATTCAAAGAAATCAAAGGCAACCAACTCATGTGCCGATAGATACTCAACAATGACCGACGGGCTTGTGAGTTCACTCGACCCAGGAGAGGTCTAGGGTATTTACCCAAATGACACTCCCCAGCTACTCTGTTGAGTGGGTCTGGGAGATGATATATTAACAAAACCCCTTCCATACACTTTTCCCCTATTTGAAGCGAATTGAAACTCTGGGAGCATGGAAAAAACCTTCATTTATTTAAAATAATCGAGAAGCCCTGAGACTGGCTTCAAATTACTACCCACTCACAAATGACGCAGCCTATTTATATTTTGCGCAAGAAGAAAAGAACCCACAAAGAAAAACAGTTTAAATACATATATATGTACTTGTCTCTATGCCTCAAGAATACCACGATTCCTCGTCATTGTCTTGATACATACATGTCTTAATACATACACATGAGGATCAGCTATCCTAATACATACACATGAGGATTACTTGAAGGACTCACTCTCCTAATTACAGGAGGCCAAACCCTCTGAACAACCAAATTTGATATAGTATCATGTCCCCGACACATAGATTCGTTGCTCAAAACGCGCTCACCCGGGCTAGTGACCTGTGGCTAGGACCCCATCCGGTCGATGATGGAGCGATGCTGGGTCGTCGTCCAAACTGCGATGCACGTTGTAGAGCCACTGCTTTTCCCACTTAGTAATGTTTTTTGGAAGACTGCGATGCACGTTGAAGAGCTACTGCTTTTCCCACTTAGTAACGTTTTTTGGAAAACTGCGATGCACATTGTAGAGCTACTGCTTTTCCCACTTAGTAATGTTCTTTGGAAAACTGCGATGCACGTTGTAGATTAGAAAATGTCTTTTTCGAATCTTGTGCTGATTGTTGAACTCTAAGGAGTCTATAGTAATGTTACTGGAAAACTATGCCACCGTGAAACACTTGGAGATGTCTTTTGAATCTTGTACTAGTCGTCGAACTCTAAGGGGTCTATAGTAATGTTACTGGAACTATGACACCGCAAACACTTTCCAAAGTGTTGGGTCTTGAAAAGTTGTTGAGGCTTAGGTGTCTATGCTAATTTAAAAATCGTGTAACTTTGTAGTGTCTATGGCGTTAACCTGCCGCGGGCTTGGCACGACACTGGTGGGCGGCTGGACGTATGAACCGACTTGTCCTTCACATTGATGAGTTCGTGAAGGAAAATCCTCCCGTTACTCGGTGACACTGCCTTATATAGTCTAAAACGTGACGTCAGCGCCCACTACTCGCTTGGGAACAACTCTCCGGCCACTCCTCTCAACCAATGTCGCAGTTGAACTAGCTAATAGCACATTTAAGTAACAAATAGGCTTAGGGCCAACATCCTACCGATTTAAACGGCAACATTCGTTATTACTACGCAAGTGGACCTTACAATTAATAACCTTTGTTCTAAAACATCCTGCAGCTCAACACTTGATCGGCTGCTAAGGGATCGCAGGCCTCTCCACACGTAACTAAACGGCTCATTGCCAGCCTCTCGACCGTGCCTACAATGTCTCACCTTAAACTAATGTAACCTTTCCTGGTCATGGTTAATACCCTAAGGCCTCCTGAACTCGTGGCGGCTTCCTCGCTTGACCAGTCCCCTGTTTACACAACAGGAGCGCTTGCCTGTGCAGTTTTCAGTTGCGAAGCGTCACTTCTCCCGACACCCAGGGTCCCTGTTTATTCAAACAATGGCTGCTGGCTCAGCGTTTTCTTAGAGCGGACGGCGGCTTGCTGGTTAGCCCCGTGTCTGTATCTTTCAAGGTATCCTGCATGCAAGGGTATCTGTATCTTGCAATCTGTATCCAGCACGCAGGGTCCCGCTACAATTGCGTCTGAAGCCATGCTAAGAGTTAACTATTAACTGATTTAATTCTAAGAATTCAGAAATTTTATCCGTGATCAAACTTTCCATCAATTTGCCTATGACTGAAGTGAGACTTATTGGACGGTAATTTCCGGGACACTTTTTGTCCCCTTTTTTGAAAATTGGGGTGACGTTGGCCTCTTTCCATTGAGAGGGGTAGGTGCCATTTGTGAACGACTGGGTGAAAATGTTTGCTAGGTGTTCGGCAATTTCGTTCATAGTCTCTTTCAGTATTCTGGGATGAACTTGGTCTGGACCACAAGATTTTGTAACTTTCAATTTTTCTATATATTTAATAACTTCGGCAGGGGTAAAATTCACTGTGCTAAGGGCTTCGATTTGTGCTTTGCGCTATGATATCCTCAGGGTTAGGAATATCCGCATTCTCTAACGTAAATACAGAACAGAAAAATTGGTTAAGCAGGACGCTCATTTTAGTGTCGTCAGTTTCTAGCTCACTGATATCATTTTCAAGAGGGCCAATTACAGATCTTGAGTTTTTTTGCTTGATATATAACTGAAAATTTGTTTCGGATGAGTTTTTGCGTTGGTCGCAATTTCATTTTTGTAATATTTTTTCTTACGTTTTTGGACCATCTTAAAAACCCGGCTGCTGATTTTGTACTCATTTTTGGAAGCATTGTCGTGTGGGTGTTTCTGTTTATTCGAGTGCTTTGCTTTCTTTTGCGATTGAAGGCGCTGCAACTCTCCTTTCCAGTACTTAGGCTGATTGACTGCTGTTCGCCTGTTTTTGCGAGGGACATGGTTATTTTCAGTATTTTGAAGTCCACTCAAAATATTGTTTAACGATTGATTGACACCTTGTCCGAGGGTTATATCTGCGGACGCCATTGCCTCTCTTAAGCTATCAAAGTTTGCCAATCTAAAAATAGGGCCTTTTTTTAGTTAGTTCACGTTATCAACTTGAGCTCAATCATAAAACGAATACAGTTGTGGTCGCTATTTCCGAGGGGTTCGCCCACTTCAACGTTCGTGACATGAGAGTCGCTTGCACTGAATATAAGATCAAGAATATTGCTACCTCTTGTAGGTGTCTTTACCATTTGGGTCATAAACTTATCGTCAGCAAAATCAATCAAGCGTTAGCCAGTGGCCGTACATTCTTCTGTTTCCCAATCGATGTCGGGAATATTGAAGTATCCAAGTACTATACTGTTTTGTGTTCTGACCACATCGACGAGGGTGTTGTAAAGATCGATATCATCTGCGACGATGCTCTTGAGAGGACGATAAACTAGTGTGATTTGACACTTTGTATGTTTACCAACAACTTGAATTAAAACTATGTCGTGGCTGCTGCTTGGAATAGGGACTTCTATTATTTGAAGGGTATTTTTCACGAGAAACAATACTCCTCCACCCTCACGGCCTAGTTTATCTTTGTGAAATAGGGAAAAACCGGGGAGTGTGATTTCACCCAGATGATTTCTGGTGCTTGATTTCATCCAAGATTCTGTGATGGCTATTATGTCGATCTCATCGTTAATTGCAAGTATTCTCAATTCGTCCATTTTGTCTCTGAGGCTTCTAGCGTTTACATAGTAACATTTGAAAGTATTTTGACTCGAAATCCTGACAGAAACTCTTCGGCTGCGGTCGGGGCTGCTGTGTTGCTTTGATGGACTTTTTTGTCAGTGGTGAAACTGTTTTTGTTGGTTGTTCCTCTATCGTTACTGCAGGGTCCGTGATTTCTAATTGCTCTGGCGGTGGCTGTTGACTCATTCCGTTGGGCAGTAACAGCGGAGTCTTGTGTTTGGCGTCGAGAAAGTTTTTTGGTTTAATTTCGGTGACAAGGCCAGCACAGATATATTCTGAAGGATGCTTTTGAGGGTATCAAGCCCAGACGTGTTTATGCGTGCCTTGTTGGTGATTCTATCGAATTCATAGATTTTGAGGTTGACCATCGTTTCCCAATGGTCCGAGAATGAGATTTGTTTTGCTTTGCAACACGATGCTATGCGATTGTTTAGAAATATCATCTTGCTCAATTTGTATCTACCTTGGTTTGGATGGGGCAGGATGCCAGTGACATGGATGTTCGAGTGCGATTTTTTGACGTTTGTTAGCATGGTTTTATACCTTACCCATGTTTCTTCAGTCTGCGCCACCACGTCTTCTACCCGACTTGTAGTATGATTGGTTTAGAAGAAGGTATGTTTTCCTTTTTGATTATTCCTTCAATATCGTCAATTTTCAAGTCTGGTTTACCGAGTGTTTTTAGTTGGACTCTTTTTTTTCGATGATTTAGTTTGATGGAGCTGAAATTGTAATCGCCAATCACGATAATTTCCTCGGGGATTTGAGAGTCCATTTCATCGGGCAATACATCGAAACGGTTGCTTGTATCAGTTCGGGTGTGGTAGGACTGTCGCCCGACCTGTGGTGCTTTGCCACTGACTGCCTGCCGCCTGTTTACTACAGTTGTGTAGAGTGTCTCAGCACTGTTGACCTAATTTTCTATCGATTTGATACGGTCGTTGGTCTCTGAGTCTAGAGCTGAAAGTTTCTTTTTGCCAGTTCCGAGTCCATGTGCACTTGGAGTTCATTTACCCGATGCAGGGTAGTTGTAGCAATCTCTTTTGTTGCTTCTATTTCACTATTTATCACATCTTTGAGTTCGCCAAATTGTTTCTGCATGCTTTTCAGTTCTAATTCAACAGCTAGCAGCCTTGTATCGGCGTTAACTGCATCTGCGTTGGGTGGGCCACCAGTTGCATGAGTTAACTGTGCTTTCAGTTGTTTAATCTCTTCGGTATGATGGCAGAATTTACAGCTCGAAGCCCTAACTGGAAGTTATTAGCATCAAGACGTCATGACGCTCGCTAGAAGTTATCCACTTCAAGACGTCACGGCGCTCGCTAGAAGTTATCAGCGTCACGTCATGGCGCTCGCTAGAAGTTTTCAGCGTGAAGACGTCATGGCACTCGCTAGAAGTTTTCAGCGTGAAGACGTCATGGCGCTCGCAAGGAGTTATCAGCGTCATGACGTCATGGTGCTCGCTAGAAGTTATCAGAGTGAAGACGTCATGGTGCTCGCTAGAAGTTATCAGATTGAAGACGTCATGGTGCTCGTTAGAAGTTATCAGAGTGAAGACGTCATGGTGCTCGCTAGAAGTTTTCAGCGTGAAGACGTCATGGCGCTCGCTAGAAGTTTTCAGCGTGAAGACGTCATGGCGCTCGCTAAATTTTTTCAGCGTCAAGACGTCATGGCGCTCGCAAGAAGTTATCAGCGTCATGACGTCATGGCGCTTACTGAAGTTATCAGCGTGAAGACGTCATGGCATTCGCTAAAAGTTATCAGCGTCAAGACGTCATGGCGCTCACTGAAGTTATCAGCGTGAAGACATCATGGCACTCGTCGTGGCCAGAAGATCGAACATGTTGATCGGTCTTGCGGCTCATTTGATGGAATCATCTCAAATTGAATGAGAACAGATGCCGTCACTGCTATAGGTGCAGTCAATGTTATAGCTGCTGCCACTGCTACAGGTGTCGTCACTGCTATAGGTGCTGTCACTGCTACAGGTGTCGTCACTGCTACAGGTGTCGTCACTGCTATAGGTGCTGTCACTGCTACAGGTGTCGTCACTGCTACAGGTGTCGTCACTGCTGCAGGTGTCGTCACTGCTATAGCTGCTGTCACTGTTACAGGTGTCGTCACTGCTATAAGTGCAATCAATGTTATAGCTGCTGTCACTGCTACAGGTGTCGTCACTGCTACAGGTGTCGTCACTGCTATAGGTGCTGTCACTGCTACAAGTGTCGTCACTGCTATAGGTGTTGTCACTGCTATAGGTGTTGTCAGTGCTACAGGGGCCGTCACTGCTATAGGGGCCGTCACTGCTATAGGGGCCGTCACTGTCAGGTACCGTCACTGCCATAGGTGCTGTCACTGTTACAGGTGTCGTCACTGCTATAGGTGTCGTCACTGCTATAGGTGCTGTCACTGCTACAGGTGTCGTCACTGTTATAGGTGCCGTCACTGCTACAGGTGTCGTCACTGCTACAGGTGTCGTCACTGCTATAGCTGCTGTCACTGCTACAGGTGTCGTCACTGCTGTAAGTGCAGTCAATGTTATAGCTGCTGTCACTGCTACAGGTGTCGTCACTGCTATATGTGCTGTCACTGCTACAGGTGTCGTCACTGCTACAGGTGTCGTCACTGCTACAGGTGTCGTCACTGCTATAGCTGCTGTCACTGTTACAGATGTCGTCACTGCTATAAGTGCAATCAATGTTATAGCTGCTGTCACTGCTACAGGTGTCGTCACTGCTACAGGTGTCGTCACTGCTATAGGTGCTGTCACTGCTACAAGTGTCGTCACTGCTATAGGTGTTGTCACTGCTATAGGTGGTGTCAGTGCTACAGGGGCCGTCACTGCTATAGGGGCCGTCACTGCTATAGGGGCCGTCACTGCCATAGGTACCGTCACTGCTATAGGTGCTGTCACTGTTACAGGTGTCGTCACTGCTATAGGTGCTGTCACTGCTACAGGTGTCGTCACTGCTACAGGTGCCGTCACTGCTACAGGTGTCGTCACTGCTACAGGTGTCGTCACTGCTATAGCTGCTGTCACTGCTACAGGTGTCGTCACTGCTGTAAGTGCAGTCAATGTTATAGCTGCTGTCACTGTTACAGGTGTCGTCACTGCTACACGTGTCGTCACTGCTATAGGTGCTGTGACTGATGCAGGTGTCGTCACTGCTACAGGTGTCGTCACTGCTATAGGTGTTGTCACTGCTACAGGTGCCGTCACTGCTAAAGGTGCTGTCACTGCCATAGGTACCGTCACTGTTATAGATACCGTCACTGCTACAGGTGCCGTCAATGCT
Organism: Gammarus roeselii; assembly: GCA_016164225.1. NCBI lineage: Eukaryota > Metazoa > Arthropoda > Malacostraca > Amphipoda > Gammaridae > Gammarus > Gammarus roeselii. The sequence goes on along the minus strand of SDVV010039626.1, from coordinate 1,091 downwards.
GTAGGTGCCGTCACTGCTATAGGTGCCGTCACTGCTACAGGTGCCGTCACTGCTATAGGTGCCGTCATTGCAAAAGGTGCCGTCACTGCTATAGGTGCCGTCACTGATACAGGTGCAGTCTCTGCTATAAGTGCAATTAATGTTATTGGTGCTGTTACTGCTATAGGTGCCGTCACTGCTATAGGTGCCGTCACTGCTCTAGGTGCCGTCACTGCTACAGGTGCCGTCACTACTCAAAGTGCAGTCAATGTTATAGGTGCTGTTACTGCTATAGGTGCTGTCACTGCTATAGGTGCTGTCACTGTTATAGGTGTCGTCACTGCGATAGGTGCCATCACTGTTAGAGGTGCCGTCACTGCTATAGGTGCTGTCACTGCTATAGGTGCCGTCACGGTTAAAGATGCCGTCACTGCTATTGGTGCCGTCACTGCTATAAGTGCCGTCACTGGTACAGGTTCCGTCACTGCTACAGGTGCCGTCACTGAACAGATGCCGTCACTGCTATAAGTGCAGTCAATGTTATAGGTGCTGTTACTGCTATAGGTGCCGTCACTGCTATAGGTGCTGTCACTGTTATATGTGTCGTCACTATGATAGGTGCCGTCACTGTTAGAGGTGCCGTCACTGTTATAGGTGTCGTCACTGCGATGGTGCAGTCACTGCTATAGGAGCCATCTCTGCTATAGGTGCCGTCACTGCTATGGGTGCCGTCACTGTTATAAAAGCCGCCGCCCTGTGCCATTGCCCTTTGCTCGTCTGCCTCGTCTCACCGTAGCCGTCTTGGCACAACCTTCCTACCTGTAGCTGCCAACAGTCGTATACATACTATTTCGTCCCCTTTCTGTGCCCACCCTCCTCCTCCTTCACTCACCACTCCTCAGTTTCACAGCCTCTCACCTCAACAGCGGGCTAATGTCGGAACCTTGTTTGGGTCGTCCTCGACACAAACGACTCATTTTTTGATGAGCTCAAAGAGAAGCGAAGGAAGTATTGTCCATGATGGCAGAGCCGACCTGAATTGCCTCATCATAATAGGGACCGGTGCTGTTGAAGAACGTCAGCGTATTTCTGTGTATATGTATGTTGGCATG
>SDVV010039625.1:0-10609 GCA_016164225.1 Gammarus roeselii | reverse complement strand
AGGAAGAAATACAAAAATAAAGCGCTAATGATCTATAAAATGAATAATCATCCATCCACCCCAAACAGCGGTTAAAGTTCTCGACTGCAGTGCCAGTCTCTGGGGCTGCATGTCGCAAATACGAGCCCCTTTAAAGACAAGGCGGGCTTGTGGCGAGGAGACTGAACTCAACCCCTCTGTGTCAGCCTAACTTAGCCACTCTCCTAATGAGAAGGAAACGGCTGTACGTATTGGTATATATTGGTAACTATATACCAATAATCTCGTCTCAGTGTGAACAAGGTCTGAGTGACACTATAAGCAGCCCCGACAAGTCAGTGACGTCCCGTTTGAAGCACAATCGAGATGAGCAGATTGATAATGATGCTGTTGCTTTAGTGCCGAGGTTACAGCTTGGATATAATACAATCATTTTTTTTCCCGATGGTTAGCGTTTGCACTAATGACGACATTTTGGGGAAATTTAGTTTCAATTTATTTGACTGGATGGTTCAAAGTGGCTTCAGGAAAATTCCCCATCATTGAAATTCCCTGAAACTTAGTGAATTTTACTCCCCGAGAGACTACTTGAAGGCGTTTTAAATGTGGCAAGCAACTCGTCCGCTTGTGATGACGTGTTTCCGTCTTTTCCCCTACTGCAAATGGCGGCAATGTGCTCCCTCACTCGGTCGCTTCTGATAACGTGTTTTCGTCTTCCCCCCCTACTGCAAATGGCGGCAATGTGCTCCCTCACTTGCCATTACCTGTAGATGGCTGCTATATGCCTCTTCCACTCAACTGTAGATGGTTGTTATGTGACCCTTCTTCACACCTACAGATCTTGTGGATGATCCGCAGCATGGGGCGGACCATCCACAAGATTTACATGTGGGCGACGTTTTGGGGCTCAATCTCTATCAGACTCATAGTCATCTCCTCCCTCCCTTCACGTCGTCGTCGCATGACCTCGACGTGGTCGCAGCCTTGCTGTGCGCTGCCCAGGCCTCTCGCCCACTGACAAAACACCGAACACCAGAGCTGCAATACATGTCCACCGTTCCTTCCCTAAAAATTTGCGAACCAATACTAGCGTTCCTTCGCTTTCTCCTTCTTCTTCTTCTCCAAGCCGTTGACATAAAATTCAATATTCGGTTTCAGTGCTTACCCACGTCTCACCTGTGGTTGCCCCTACCTGCCTCGCGTTACCGCGATCCAGTGCAGGTGTGAGATATGGACACGCTACGCAAATCAATGATCTATTGTCAACAACAATGGAAATACCCCGCATGGGTAGCAATGCAACAACTGCCACCCAATCCACAACTTTAACATAGATTTCTCTGCACCAACGGCCACATCCTTTCCTCATTTGCGACCCCTTTTCTGTACGTCTGGCAGCCTCGCCGGTCTAAGCCAGCGGCTCAGACCCGTGACGCAACCACTGTCGTCGGGACTTTCTGCACCGCGATGACAACTCGACCCAATGTCGGACACTTGAACCTATTATAAATAAATACAAACGGAATTGGTAAGAAACAAATAGAACTCAAGTATTTCCTCTACAAACACCTCATTAACATCGCCCTTCTGCATGAAAACTAAACTCGAGAAAAGAACAAGCTATCGAAATTTCCTGGGAAAGAATTCTCCGCTACGATCGTCCCAACAATGACGGTGATCTCATCACTTTTGTACATGAAATCTTACACTTCACCATTACAACCGCACACACTTGAGCGGACCTTTAACCGGACAACACACTAGAGGTGGCATCAGAACTCCTTCAAATCCACAAGGAACAATGAAAGCTATTCAACACTTACATCATCAGTATATCCAGCTGATTTCAACCGCAGTACACACCTCATTTAGACTACCTCAACTTCAATATCAACACTTTCACTTTGGGTGATTTAAACGCACACGCTAACTCTTGGCTCACTACACAAAAAACACTGATCAAAGAGTTGATGTTCTCATTGGTTACCTAGACACACAGAAGACATCGAATAATCCAAGACACAGCATCTCGCAAACCTTTTGACCCGAACATACCAGAGACCTCATCTGACGTCCAATTCTGCTCTCAAATCGCGTTCTAAACTGCCGATGGTTGGTCCACCATTACAGGACTTCTGACCATCTCCTAATAGCTATAAATTACCAACTTCTATACTTCATCCACTGCAAAGCGTCACCTAATCTACCAACTTCTATCCTTCATCCACAGCAAAGCGTCACCTACTTTTCGTAACTTCCAGAGAGCAGAATAGGACGGAAACACCGCGTCATTAGAAATCGCTCCACAGGACAGGGACAGCGCATCACAAAAGCCCATCTATTGACGCTGCCACGAAGCACTTCCCCACAATGCTTAACAATGTAGACAGACGGCATATTCTAGACAAGTCCGTCCGTGGCTTCAATCAAACATTTTCGACCAGTATTCAGCTCAAAATTCAGCAGCAGAATCACCTCCGTAATATAACCTTGCCGACCGACAGCCAACTTCTTCACGTAGATTCAAGACATTAACTCGGGAATAGATGCCGACATTCATGAACAACAGACGCACCTCATGGCGGGATGTGCTGGCAAACACCACATTGATAAGTGAGACTAGTTATAATTCCTGAGACTGGTTCTAATCAATGCTAGTGCCTATACAACTTTACACAACACGGTTCGAGGACAGAACGCTCAACCACCTCACATGGACCACCCATAAAGGCTTGAACAATACGAAGCCGCCCATCCTTGCAAGCACCATTGACATTAACCTGACCTTTGACATAGTATCGAAGACACGTCTTCATCAACAAAATACTCAACACACACATCTATCCAAACTACAAAGAGTTGCTTGCTAATTTCTTCTCTGCCGAGTATGCAAACGCAGTCTACAAAACAGGCCATCACGAACATGCCATTTCCCAGTGGTGTTCCCCAGGGCACCGTCGTCTCCGTTTCACTCTTCAGCGCCTTCATGGATGACCTGCACAAACCAAGGCAAACCCGGCACTTACATCAGCTCATACGCGGGTGACCTTGCAATCATCACACAGCACAAACACGAGCTCAAAGCAGCACACTTCCAGCAATACCGTACTTTCACGAAGGTTGTCTACAAGACAACATACGCCACATTAATAACACCAGACAACAGTGCACACCGCATCAAACCTTACTTTACACGCAAAAATACTCTTGTACCCCGCAGTCCCGCATCCAAGATTCTTGGAGTAACATATGACAAAAGAGCGACGTTCAAATCTCATATGAACAACGTCAGAACTAAAGCCAAAATTAGACTGAATGTACCCTGGGTACTTCATCACAACAACAACAATAAGAACAGTGCTCAAACAATTGATCGAAACGAAAATTTGCTACAGAAACACTACCTGGTCTTTAACCTTGCTTCCACGCACCAATTCCCTGCAAAGAATACAGGAGACGGCCTTACCCCTATGAAGGACTATACAGAGACCGCACCAATTCTCCACCTGCAAACCATAGTCCTTCCCCTCCAAAATCAATTTGATATGAGGGGGACACAATTGTTCCTACTGAACCCACGCACACCGAAACACACAACACAGATACAGATACAAGGCCGCATCCTCCAGGAAGTGGTGGTCATACACTCACACTCACACAACTTAGCCCTCTTGCGCTATAGGGTCCGACCGGGAAACCCACGTCGCGTCATGATGACCGCCTCCTCCCTCACCCACAACCATTGCGTTCCTCAATGAGATGCCAACGGCGGGAAAGCACATCAGGGCAGCGTCAAAAATTATCCATTCACAATCATTCTCCACACGTCTATTCATTGCACGCACTCTCGTTACCTCCACACTCAAGTCTCTCCTTCCTAATGCCTGATTCACATCACCCAAACTTCACTCTACTTCTAGACCTACGTTTACTTGCCTTTGCCTGCATCAACCTTTTTACCAATCTTCCTCCAGCCATCCATTCTCACCTTTACCCGAGCGATCTCAGAACACGTGAATCAATTTTATCCTCTAACCTTTTCATCGTCACAGTTCTAATTCGACCCACGTCGTTATTGATCCTGTCTCTCTGCGTCACTCCAGCCATGCCCCTCAAACATTTCAGCTCAGAAACATTCAACCTTCTTCTCTCTTCTGCTCTCACCCCCCAAGTCCTAACTTCTTAGAGCCCAGTTGGGACAAGTACCTCCACATGCAACCCTCTCTTTGCTTCCATCGCCAACGTCCTACATCTCATTACACTCTTCAGTGAACCCAACATATTACAACCTTCCTTCGCTCGCGACTTCACCTCCGTTTTCACTAATTCAGTATTCTCTACATGAGAGCCCAGATACTTCAAACACTAATTTCCAGCCATAACTTTTCAGTTAGGAGGACACTAGTTCCGCTCGCATCGACAATCCTCGAGCATCTCATTACTTTACTTTTACCCATGTTCACTCGAAGCCTTCCTCCTCTTACACACTCAACCTAACTCCGATACTAGCCTACACAGCTTCTCCTCTGAATCCGCCACCAGCTCCGTATCATCCGCAAACAGCAAGTGGCTCAACTACCAGCTTCTCCCATTTGTTTCCAACAGGTCCAAACCGTGACTCAACATACTCGCGTTCACCTCCCTGACCACTCCATCCATGTAGAGATTGAACCGCATCATCGCAGCCTTGTCCCAGACCCCCTTTCACTGGGAATAAAACACTCATTTCGCTGCCCACTTAGACGCATGCTCTGCTGTCAGCATAGAAACTCTGAACTGCTTTCAACCAATTTCCACCCACTCCATACAAACGCAACACCCTCCACAGCGCATCCTTGTCAACTCTATCGTAGGTCTTTACCAAATCCATGAAGGCCCAGAACACATCCTTTCCCTTCGCAAGATACTTCTTACGGACTCGTTCTTCTACAAAACAAAATGATCGGCACACACCCTTCCACTCCTACAGCCGCACTGTTCCTCTCTAATTGCGCTATCTAATCCTTTTGATAAGCACTCGCCCGTGCATCTCACACACCTTATATAATAACTCTGATACCTCATTGAGCTGCATCATTCACGTCTATCGCCTTCTCCCTTATACAGCGGAATAATGCAAGCACTGCGCCGCTCCATTGGCACCACGTCCGCCACAAAACACAGATTCAGTACCCTCACACCCAACAGCCTCCCCACCACCCTCCTCGAAATCAGCATAAAATCCATCGGCGTTCTCTCCACCGCTGCACCATGGGCCATCATCATCCATGTATACTTTCGAATATATAGCTTCAAGGACAAGCTGTTTCTGACCGCCAGGTCCAGCTCCATGCATAGACCTATCAGGTTTTCTACACTGTCATTTCTACCAGGAACGCCATGCCTCCCCCTATAACATTCTACACCACTACTTCTCCAACTCCTGCATCATATTCCCAACCACCAAATCTCCAATCCTTGCGCCTGGTACAACCACATTGAATTGACCTCCAAAACTCACAACACTCACTCAGGTTAGTCCATATTGCTCTCTCATACTCACTCATATCGCTGCCGCCTAACCTAACTTTCACCCACATCAATCTTGAGTAATCTCTTTCCACTCAGTAACGCTACTAGCTAATCGATCACTCAATATCAACACCACACCTTCTCGTGCCCAACTTTCCTCCACGCTCGACTTTCTTCCACTTACCACTCCGAACTCACATTTGCCTCTACCTTCCAATTTTGTCGCACTCAGCGCCAACACATCAAACTTCCTCCTCACGCCCATATTCGTCGCCTTCTACGACGCACAGGGGTTGCAGAAGCACGATTCAACTACCCGGCTACAGGGATCTCCTTTGAACAGCTTCCACGACACGCAGGGGTTACGGCAGCACGCTTCTAACTCCCCGGCTTTATATAACACACCAGCACCATAGATTGGCTCCCTGTATACAACCATTGACCAACATACAGATAATATCATCTATGCATTAACAGAAAGAAACACACTTCACAGCCCTTGCGCTGGCTGATCAAAGAGCCAACAGGGTCTTACAGAGTCACCACTGGCGGTGATTGTGCAAGGTTCACCGGCCAAGGCTGAAGTACGGGCACCACATGGCCTCGGAGTCATACAAGCATTGACAGGCGTCGTGCCCTGCCATTGCACTTGGCATGCTCAATCATGATATCATGTAGGCGCATGATCAATGGAAGCATCTACGAGACAACACCAATTATTTCAAATATGTGAGACTTACATAAGTGCCACCAAGGTCGTATGAATTAAGCATGCGCTGTCAGTGGGTATCTGGTCATCCGGGCTTTGCCCCAGCTGAGGCTAAACAACAACAACAACAGAAAACTGCTTTGTGCTCCTTCTATTTGCATGCAGAGGGCGTCAATTCGTTCGCTCCCTTCACCTGCAGATGGCTGCTATGTGTCCCTCCTCCAGCTGTGTCTCCAACACCACGTCTGTAAGCTGGCCGCTCTTCAGGTATTCCATCACCACCCACAGCTCCGTAGCCCCCGACACAAGGTACGAGGCGATGTAGTTGACTATGTTAGGGTGCTGGTGCTTTCTCATCACGGCGATCTCCGTGAGGATGAGCTCTGGCCGGGGCTGCTGGGCGATGATCATCATCTTGATGGCCACGGTGTCGCCGGTGTTCTGGTCTATCGCTGAAAACACGGATCCCGATGCCCCTTGTCCTATCTTGTTCTGAATCTGGTAGCGCTTCTTGGGGTCGCCAAACGTCACGACTGTCTTGAGTTTGTTGATGATCTCCTGTCTGGTGATGGTCCTTGGCTTTGGCTGCTGAGCTTGTTCGGTAGGCTTGGGTAAGTCATCTGTAGGAGAAGGTTGTTGCGCCCCACCAGGTGAGGGTTTGGGGACGCTGTCATCCACCGGGCGTGTGTAAACCGATTTAGTCCGCTCTGGTCGCGTTGGTACGATGGGTGAAGAGCAGTCCCCGTGAGAAATCGGTTCTTGGTACGACTCGTGTTGCATCGAAAGCTCCCTGGATTCACGAATGACTGAGAGTGATTTTGGCACTGCGTAATCAGAATAGGAATCTTCATTGTCAGCGTCCACCTCGTCCCGAAGAGATGAGTGATGGAGCCCATCTACCGGACGAGGAGGACCATCGGGGAGATCGTCATAGTCTGCATCCTCTGCCCCTGTCATGAACTTCTCTGTGGGTTCCTTGTAGTAAGTATTAAGTGCGCTGACCACAGCGTCGGGGTTCATTTTGCGCTCCTCCACCGTGATGTTGGCCATGTCCAGTCTCACTTGCCACTCGATCGGCAGGCCCGAAATGGCTCCCGTGAGCGGGTCCACAACCACGTGCACCAGGTGCCTGATGTTGGTGGGTAGAGAGATCTCCGGGGCGTCGTTCAGGGTCTTGTTCCTCTTCTTCACCTTGGGCGTCTTTCTCTTCTGATTCTGCGGGGTTAGAGGAAGAGGCTTGTTGGGACCGCCCTCAGATGGCTGGGATGAGGAGGAGGTCTCTGGTGGGGCAGTGTCCGGCAGGAGGCTGTAGAGAGGGGTGAGGTGTAGACATGAAGTTATTCTTGTACTTAGATAAACCTGGTCATTACTCGAACCATTGGGTCTGTTCAGTGCTTATCAGAACAATCCGGTGAATTTATTAACCTGAGAATAATCTAAAGTCCGGCAAACGATTATCAAATCACGATATTTCAAAAATATACCGAGATTGTTCATAAATCCCGAGTCTAGATTTAATGGCTACTGCGATCTAAAGTAGGTCAAGAACGCTCCCTTTGCTTTGATACTGTGTTTTTGCAATTCAAAAAATAGCTCATCTCATCACTGAATGGAATTTGGGTAAAAAAATTGGAAAGAACTATTTTAAATCGTGGAATTTACAGATAAGATGCCTAGTTTACAAAAAGAGTTTTATATTGACTCACACTTCTTGTGTTCATATGAAGTTCATTAAATGTTATTCATTACGAAAGATAAATGATATACAAGATTTATCCGTTATCTAATCTTATTGTCTGTACTCACCAGGCCGAGGTGATGCGGTTTGGGGGTCTAGGAATCTCCTCCCGCTCGTCAGCTTCCCCCTCCCCGTCGCTGACCGTCCCCGTGCTGCTAATTTTCTTCTTCAAGCGAGACAAGATCGGCTCTCGAGATGGGCGACTCATGGTATCGGGGAGAGTAGAGTGAAAACCGAGGAGGCGAGGGTTTTTGACTGGAGTTATGCCTTTCAGGAGCTGCGGCTTAGACCAGATGTTTGTTACGCGCTACTAAAGCAGACACTTCTATAGGATAAAGAGCTATGAGTAGCGTTGGAATTCTAAGAATCGCAGCTAGGTTCTAGAGGAGGGGATAGCAGCGCTGGGAGTTCATGGAAAAATTGTTAGGCTTTAAAGCAAGTGATACCTGACCTATGTCTTTGGGGAACTTTCTTGGACTAGGTATTAGTTGGGTATTGTGGGAGGGGAAACAGGGATATGTTTATAGCAAGTGTTACCCAAGCTAGGTCTTCCGGGAATTTAATTGGACAAGTTAGGTAAGGTGGGAGGAGGGAAAACAGGGCTAGGCTTTAAGGCCTTCCCGGAATTTTCTTAGACTATGGATTAGTTTGGTAACATGGGAGGAGGGAAACAGGGTTAGGTTTAAAACAAATGTTATCAGAGCTAGGTCTACAGGGAACTTTCTTGGACTAAGTACTAGTTGTATAAGATGAGAGGAGTGAACAAAAACACTAAATATTCATGATGCAGATACTGCGTTTGATGTTCATAAAATCAAGGTTAATATGTGGGTAGTGTTACTTGAGCTCTTATTCATACGGTCAAGGGTAGGCCTTAGCGCTAGTTAGGCCTTAGTGCTAGATTAGACCTATAGCCAAACCTTTGTGCTATAATCACAAAAGCTTGAAAAAATTATAATAAATAAATCTATAGGCAGATTGTCTTCTCTTTCTCTGTAAGGAGTCAAATTCTTAGCACCATGTTATTTGAACACTGGCCCACGGTAAAATTGAAATACCAGCACAGAAGAACTTCTGGGACGGAATTGGTGTGCTACGCCCGAGAACTCCAAGCACCACGTCTGCTTATAGGAGCGCCAAGCGACGGTGCGTTCAGAACTGGGTAAGATGAATTTGAAATTTTATTAGTTGCAATGAAAATTATCTTCCCAAAGGTTCGTCGCTAAGGACGTAAGCCAACTAATTAATTTACACACTTAACTTTAGCTTTCCTTTTCTACGGTATTGAGGTGCCGCTAGGGGGCGAACTCGTTTGTTTTCTATGGACGTAGTTTATTCTTTGGCGACGGGAGTCGTGATATCCTTTTTTAGTGTCTAGCACACCGAGCCTGCAATTGGCACTTTCCAAACAAGTGAGTTAGATAGAAGCTGATCATTTCGGCCATTCTGAAGGCTACATTCACAATGATCGATGGTAATTTGTATTTTCCTAAATAACCTTCACAACCAAAAGGTTTTTCTATTGAAATGTATAGCGTTTTCAACCTACGCCAACTCCTCAATTAATAAAATTTATAAGAAACTTGTGGGATTTTGTTCACTTCAGTTGCCCTCTACGATGCACAGACCACAAGGAGGAGCTGCTCACTGGTCTCAAGAGTCTGGCCCAGCCTTCCTCCCAAGGCGTGATAAGATAGCGCTGACAGGGCAGAGGTGATAAGCGCCCCCTCCCCGTGCTACCGATAAGAGGAAAAGATTCGCCACTGACAATGAGGATCTAGGATATTGGGTTACACAAATTTGCAACACACCTATTCTATGTAAACAACTCACGTGACTAACTCAAATTGTAATTCAGCTACTGATAAGGACCAGGTGCGTTGGTCAACCCACATTGTAAACCAACTACAGGCAATGCCACAGAACGTTGCCAACCCACATTGTAAACCAACTACAGGCAATGCCACAGAACGTTGCCAACCCACATTGTAAACCAACTACAGGCAATGCCACAGAACGTTGCCGAACCACATTGCAAACCAACTACAGGCAATGCCACAGAACGTTGCCGAACCACATTGTAAACCAACTACAGGCAATGCCACAGAACGTTGCCGACCCACATTGTAAACCAACAACAGGCAACGACACAGAACGTTGCCGAACCACATTGTAAACCAACTACAGGCAATGCCACAGAACGTTGCCGACCCACATTGTAAACCAACTACAGGCAACGCCACAGAACGTTGCCGACCCGCATTGTAAACCAACTACAGGCAATGCCACAGAACGTTGCCGACCCACATTGTAAACCAACTACAGGCAACGCCACAGAACGTTGCCGACCCACATTGTAAACCAACTACAGGCAACGCCACAGAACGTTGCTCGACATAATGAAATTACAACCCAACTGCATACAAGGACCACGAACATTGGCCAATACCAATCGCAGCCCATCTACGGATAATGACTTGGTACACTGACCTACACAAGTTGTAACGCCACAACATACAACGACCACGTCAATTGCAGCCCATCTACAGATAATGACTTGGTACACTGACCTACACAAGTTGTAACGCCACAGCATACAACGACCACGTCAATTGCAACCCATCTACAGATAATGACTTGGTACACTGACCTACACAAGTTGTAACGCCACA
>SDVV010039624.1:0-10610 GCA_016164225.1 Gammarus roeselii | reverse complement strand
CGTATCAATTCAGTCGTGTCATAACGTTTAAATTCGGCGAGTGATAACGTATCAATTCAGTCGTGTGACAACGTTTAAATTCGGTCGTGTGATAACGTATCAATTCAGTCGTGTGACAACGTCTAAATTCGGCGAGTGATAACGTATCAATTCAGTCGTGTGATAACGTTTAAATTCGGCGAGTGATAACGTATCAATTCAGTCGTGTGACAACGTTTAAATTCGGTCGTGTGATAACGTATCAATTCAGTCGTGTGATAACGTTTAAATTCGGCGAGTGATAACGTATCAATTCAGTCGAATGACAACGTTTAAATTCGGTCGTGTGATAACGTATCAATTCAGTCGTGTCATAACGTTTAAATTCGGCGAGTGATAACGTATCAATTCAGTCGTGTGACAACGTTTAAATTCGGTCGTGTGATAACGTATCAATTCAGTCGTGTGACAACGTCTAAATTCGGCGAGTGATAACGTATCAATTCAGTCGTGTGATAACGTTTAAATTCGGCGAGTGATAACGTATCAATTCAGTCGTGTGACAACGTTTAAATTCGGCGAGTGATAACGTATCAATTCAGTCGTGTGACAACGTTTAAATTCGGTCGAGTGATAACGTTTCCTTCATGGAATTACGAAAAATCGTGATCTGCTCCTGCCATTCACCCTGCTCATTCTTTTACTTACGTTCATCATGAGCATTTTTTTTCTCTCGTTCACGCTGCGCATGCTTTTACTTCCGTTCACCATGCGCATTCTTTTAGTCCTGTTCATGCTGCGCATGCTTTTACTTCCGTTCACCATGCGCATTCTTTTAGTCCTGTTTATGCTGCGCATGCTTTTACTTCCGTTTACCATGCGCATTCTTTTAGTCCTGTTCATGCTGCGCATGCTTTTGCTTCCGTTCACCATGCGCATTGTTTTAGTCCTGTTCATGCTGCATGCTTTTACTTCCATTCACCATGCGCATTCTTTTAGTCCTGTTCACGCTGCGCATGCTTTTACTTCCTTTCACCATGCGCATTCTTTTAGTCCTGTTCACGCTGCGCATGCTTTTACTTCCGTTCACCATGCACATTCTTTCAGTCCTGTTCACGCTGCGCATGCTTTAGTAGATCTGTTCATGGCTCATAACCTGTTACTTACCCAGCAATCATGACCCTGTCTGCCTTGTTCCGGCGTGTGCCCCTGCGTGACTCCCCACGTCGGGCATCGGCACGTGACGATAATCCGGAACTGGGCAGATTGCTCGTACGGCACTCGTCTGCTGCGGCATAATTCAAGAAGGCCAATCCAATAGAAGAACTCGTGTTGGGATTAACATAACGGTGTTTGAGTGATATAAATTCTAACAGAAACATAGTGCGGAAATTAATTTATTTATTGACATAAATATGTTTTATGATGGAAAATTTGGTTGACAATATATGATACATAGCATTTGGGAAAAATTCAACGAGAGCAACTAACCACTTTTTGCTACGTAATTCAATTTAACATGTTGGGGCGTAATTCAATTTAATATGTTGAGGCGTAATTCAAGTCGCAATTCAATACTCGTTTGGCGTTGAAATTAAATTATATTTCATTTTGTTATTACAGACTTATTTTTTATATTTGCCAGAAATATTTACTTAAGAGTTTCACGTATTACAGAAACAACATACCAAAATAAACAAAAAAATAAACAAAACTCTTTCAACAGTTGGTCTTCTACTTACATGAATGGGAAATCGAATTGAAATAAATGCGTCATTAATCCTTCCTTATGTTTAGCTTGACGAGGGTGAGACTCTTCATCATGCGCATACACGTTAGTGCGTGGATGAGGCGATGATACTCGTCGCTCTCGAGGTTTTAATTCCATCATCCCTGCCATGAGAGCAAGTATTTATGTACGGATAAACCTACAACCGGTTCTTACTGCTTGTCTATGGGAACCTACATGCATACGTAAATACACGCATGCGTTTTGGCAAGCTCCGCAACATCGGAATAGACCCTACTTTGTTCGAAAGTTATCTGATGAATCGGCAACAATCAGTTAAACTCGATAACGCAACTATGTCAAATTCCACCTCAGTTGCCTTTGGGGTCCCTCAAGGTTCGATACTTAGCCCTTTGTTGTTCCTGGTTTTTGTAAATGACATCGACTGTAAATTACCAAAAAATCAAGCGAAAATGGTAATGTACGCCGATGATGTTCAAATATTGCTTTCCCGAAAACAGTCAGATCTGAATGCGCTGAAAGACGACGCTGAGACAGCCGTAACTAATCTGAAATCTTGGTATGATAAAAATGGACTCAAGCTCAACCCTGAAAAAACAAAATACATCTTGTTCGGCTCGAACTCGAAAATAAAAGCAGTTCCAATGAATTTCTCTATCAGGTTAGGCAAATATGACATTCCTGTTGAAGATAAAGCTATAAGTCTGGGAATATGGTTTGATCCCGATCGTTCCTTCAAACACCACGTAACTACTCTGTTTACCAAGCTGAATGGAACACTTTTGTTCCTAAACTCCGTAAAAAAAGAAATGGATTTTATATCAAGATTACTGATTATCCGCGCTTTAGTATTTTCTCACATTAACTACTGTCTTTAAATTTGGGGGAAATGCACCAAAACTCAAAAAGAGAAAGTGCAACGTTGTACAAACTTTGCGGCAAGAATAACATGCGATGGTAACCACAGAAAACGACACCATGTAAGTCCTCTCCTCGAAAAATTACAGTGGCTCAATATCGACAACAAACTGACACTCCATGAGTCGATCAGAATTCATAAAAAAAATCTAGAAAAAAATCCAACTGGCAGCCAACGGCACATATATTCTCGAGGTGAAAAGAACAAACGATTCACATGAAATAATGAGACTCTGCACGTTGAACACAGGAAAACAGAAACGGCCTGTCGAGCTTTTTCGATCACTGGACCAAAATCCTGGAACAACCTCACAACAAGCCTCAAGAATCTTGAATTCAACACGTCCTTCACGAATAGGCTTAATGAACATCTATTGACCGATCAATTCAAAACGGTAACTTTGCCCACGAACACAAGCTAAATGCATAATACCATCAACCAGAAAATGCTTTCTGTTCTTTAACATGATCGAAACCACCACCACCATCCCTCTCAACATTGAGACACTATCTAATCGTTTTTACTCTGACGATACATACGTTTTCTATGTTGCTACCGATCACAATTGTCTTTGCCAATTACCATAAGTGTTAACTAGCGTTTTGTCTATTTTTATGTTTAAATGTTCCAGTCGTTTTAGTATAATTAAAATAAGAACTCAGTTTTTTCGAGAAACGATAGGCAGCTTCTACCGTGACAAAGGTTTACTTGATTTTAATATAATTCATTGAATTATTTCTAACAATTACCGTACCATTTTTGATGTTACAATCCTTGCCTTATAAGCAAACATTTTGCTTTGCTTTCTATAAGAGAAGTAAATTCATCCAACTTGTGTACTCCAGCATTGTATTATTCTGATTGTCAATCATTTAATTATTTCCTAGCGGTCTTGATGTGTGTATATTGTATATTCAGTTGTTTGGAATGTATTTTATGAATAACTTTTTTGTATAACTTATGTCGGCTTTTCACCACTTCATTATTATAATACAATGGTTTAGACCCATCATTACAATATGTTATTCATTATTCATGTCGTCCATCCACATCTTTGTCATCGTACAATAATGTAGACTACTCGTAACAATATGTTAGCACATTTTGATGTCCCAACTACATGTTCTCGGGACTCTGACCACATGCATGCGTGATTTTCCACCCCATGTACTTGTTATTTTCCACACCCATGAATTTTGTTATTTATCCACCCCAAGTATTTCTTATTTTTCAACCCCGCGTGTCACTGGTTTTCCCAATGCTATGAAGTCGGAATTATTTTGTCAAAATAGACTTTTTCTGAATGTGTACAGATGAATGTGCACAGATGATTCTATTGTAAGTAATATTTCGCTCTATGTAATCCGAACTGGCGGCCCCTAGAGATGAGCTGTGACGAATTCAAATTGAACTCTTGTTTTCGTTCATTAAAATAGCGTAGTTGATAATGAAGTTTCATGTCTCAAGTTTAAGAATTTATTTCTTACCTAAAAAATTGAAAACTCATTGCCAGACGATGGAAATAAATGATCTAATAATAATAATAATAATGATAATACAGTCACCCTACACGGATGATGCAATCAAGGGTTCGAAAACGACGAGTATCATCGCTTCATAAACGCACTTGCGCGTATACGAAGCTAAAAATCAGATTGATTATGGATGTCCTACCATGATCCCCCCTTAGCTCTCAGGCTGGGTGCACCGCGTAACAGGTTTGCATGCAATATTTGTGGTTTCAATATTACACCTGTTTAATGTAACACTATATTGTATAAACTGAAATATGTTTCTGCCTCGTGGACGGATGTAATAGAGTAATATAACAATCACGTCTTATTGACTACCATAGGAATGACACATAAATAGCTCACAAGTCGAGCGCTCTTCTCCGGTGTAATAGGTCGAGAGTTCACGACTGGCATCGGGGAGCCGTTTACACTATTTGAAGGCCCCTCTTTATTAAAAACCGTAATCCGGGTTGCCCACATTTGGTGAGTTCCACTTAAGTACCGGGATGCACATGTAAGCCGACACAGTGCTGATTATTTTATACTTCGACTGACAGTTTACGACGGAATCCGGGAATTTCCGGCCAGATCATTTCATAAACAGTTACGTTTCCTTTGTTACGTTCGTACTCAGGCACATACGGCACAGTCTCATCTCAATGGACCTAACACGTTCGGAAACGTAAATTTTTTGTGCAGTGTAAACAGATAAACTCGCCGCCTCATGCCAGTCTACGGTCAGGCTGAACAATCTAACCCCAGTCTCCATGTTGTCAATCTCTCCCTCATGTTCGTGCTGCGCAACCCCATCATTGCGTTCGTGCAGCATAATTGGTTGCGTTTAATCGTGATACCACGATCTTTACTCACGCTTCCCGCTAACGATGACCTTATCAATCTGTTATCTCTGCTCGTAGTTTATCTAATTTTTCATGATTCGTGCTTCCACTCAGTAATGCACGTTCAGTGGCGTCATTTGTCACTCGTGAACATAAATGAACGTATATATTATTTCTCCAAACTTATCATCATGATTATGACCATTGACAGCTCGCTAGAAATAACATTGATATCACACTCGCTTACTAAACGTACGATAAGTCCCATGACCAAACTGTCTTTTAAATCTATCGTCATGCTTTCTTCGGTTAGAACTACTGCGCACGAGTCACAGTCGCAGATTAGAAAGTTTACTGAGAAATTTGAAAACTCGAAGGTCCTTCTTCCATCTAACACGATTCTTCAGTACACATGCTGTTCTTCCATCTAACACGATTCTTCAGTACACATGCTGATCTTCCATCTGACACGATTCTTCAGTACACATGCTGATCTTCCATCTGACACGATTCTTCAGTACACATGCTGATCTTCCATCTGACACGATTCTTCAGTACACATGCTGATCTTCCATCTAACACGATTCTTCAGTACACATGCTGATCAAACAACTCTCAAAACCCTGCTAAAGCGTTATTGCATTACTTTAAATAGTTCATGAGTCTCCATTGTTTTCGCTCAATTTTGTACAACGTCTATTTTTTTTTCGCTCCACCCTATATAACGTCCACCTCAAATAACACCAACTTGAATGTACGTCCACATTAAATAACACCAACCTGGAAGAACGTCCACCTTAACTAACACCAACCTGGAAGAACGTCCACCTTAACTAACACCAACCTGGAAGAACGTCCACATTAACTAACACCAACCTGGAAGAACGTCCACCTTAACTAACACCAACCTGGAAGAACGTCCACCTTGAATAACACCAACCTGGAAGAACGTCCACCTTGAATAACACCAACCTGGAAGAACGTCCACCTTGAATAACACCAACCTGGAAGAACGTCCACCTTGAATAACACCAACCTGGAAGAACGTCAACTTTTCTTGATTTTTGTCACAGAATTGAACCGTTTGTAATCGATTGTCTCTCCATAGCCCCTGGTGCCCATCCGTTATACTCATCGCAGGCTTTCGTTTTCTCCTTACTTTCTAACCTTACCTGTATTACTTTACAGCTCAATATTTCGACGCTCAATTCTTCGATTTTTTTCTGAATTTTGTAAATTTCAAGAAAAATACGTTCAGCTGCCCCGCGGGTTAGAAACACGTGCAACTGCCCCGCGGGTTAGAAGCGCGTACAGCTGCCCCGCGGGTTAGAAACCCGCTCTATAAAATCAGGTTAGGTAAAGGTCGGCCAGTTTTGTTACTGATAATTTAAAATTTGGTGTCGAAATATTGAGTTCTGAACTAACCTAACCTAACCTCTGGAGCGACGATCGATTACAGACGCTCAATTGCGGGACGAAGGCGGAAGAAGAGTTGACGTTCTTCCAGGTTGGTGTTATTTAATGTGGACGTTCTTCCAGGTGGGTGTTAGTTAAGGTGGACGTTCTTCCAGGTTGGTGTTATTTAATGTGGACATAAGTCCAGGTTGGTGTCATTTAATGTGGACGTTCTTCCAGGTGGGTGTTAGTTAAGGTGGACGTTCTTCCAGGTTGGTGTTATGTAATGGGGACGTACGTCCAGGTTGGTGTTATTTAATGTGGACGTAAGTCCCGGTGGGTGTTATTTAAGGTAGACGTTCTTCCAGGTTGGTGTTATTTAATATGGACGTAAGTCCAGGTTGGTGTTATTTAATGTGGACGTAAGTCCAGGTGGGTGTTATTTAAGGTGGACGTTCTTCCAGGTTGGTGTTATTTAAGGTTGGTGTTAGTTAAGGTGGACGTTCATCCAGGTTGGTGTTATTTAAGGTGGACGTTCATCTAGGTTGGTGTTATTTAATGTGGACGTTATATAGGGTGGAGCGAAAAAAATTGACGTTATATAGGTTGGATGTTAGGTTTTTTGATGCAAATTAAATCGAGATTGTCTAAAATGACGCGGTACCCGATTGATTACGGAAGAATTGACGTTAAATAGGATTGACGTTATTTTTTTGAGGCTAATAGGAGTTGGTCTTAATTGATTTGATCTTAATATGTGATCTTCTTTAGCCTCCCCGTATTGAGGCAGTGACAATGCAGGTGATCAGATGTCTTCGTGCCGTGGGTCTATTCATCCAATAGGTTCGATCATCCACAAGCGCTAGCGAGAGGAACTGTGCATGAATTAACATTGAACTCTATTCTTATTCTCCTTTCCAGTGCGCCTGACAAACAATCGTCATCGTCGGAACTTCTTCGTGCGAGCCTCTCACTCCGCTCCAGCACATCACAATGGCCAACCACGCCGGGACCTACAAGCACGACCGCGATGAAAACCTGGAGGAGTTCTTGGAGAAGAGAGGTATGCGTGGCATACTTGGATTAACATATTACTTGTGGTCAAAAACAGTCATGCTTGCGCACTTTTGAGATAATTCATGTATATGTGATTAACGTTTGTATTACTTTTATAACTTGGTTTTCGTGGACAGAATTTTACAGTAGATCATTTTTACTCCTGTCCCTGATGTCGCAACGCGGGGAGTCAGTTGTTCTAAGACACTGATGCTGCCAAACCTCATCCCCCACTGATCACTACAAATTAACAGAGTATAACTCGTTACCGCGCACTCGTAGAGACAGCCACCCATCATACTGCGTTTCCAATAACAATGCTTGGCTGCTGCAGGCTCGGTTATGCCGTATTTTTCCATAAGAAATGACACCCATCCATGTGGTTCCTTTACACTGATTCACAAGCGAGCCATAACACAAGCCATGGTCTGATAGAATAGTAAGATTTCGTTTGATTTACAACTGGGACGGCTTGACTAACTATTGGAGGTGGCGAAAATATATTTAAGCTTTTCGGCTGTGCACCGAGTGTTGACGGAAATGTGGTTAAACCTAAAGCTGTGCCTGCAATAGCTTCTCATGTATTCATAACAATTTTACTCGTAGTAAATACCGTTTCATTCTTTTAACAACTTTCACATAGTGAAAGTTGTATATCTCTTGTATCGACATGCAGAAATTGTTGGGGTTACTTCAAAAATGATTCTGACAAGGTACATTCTGCGCTTATTCCTGATCAATTCGCAGTGCATGGACAGCTACGCCGGTACCATAAATACATGGACAGCTACTTAGGGGCAATGGCCGCATTTTTGCACCCTCACGTGAGTGTATGACTGCTACAATGAGGACTGTGCGCACCAGTCCTCAGCCATTCTTATGCCACCTCAGTAATGAACCACTTGCTTATGGCAGGGGTGGCCTAGCGGCTTGTGTACTAGTGATATCATCCACACGCGGCTGATCCATCTTTAAAACATAATTAACATACATCAAATCGACCTATTAATTTCACACGCTATCAAAATTCTTCCTCAAGAACCTTCATTATTATCAATCTAATTGGCAACCCTTCAGGGTGTCACAGCATAAAATATTTTCTGTCTTCATTCTTTCTAGAAAGGGTTAATCTATAAGTCGATTTATCTAACTTGTATTAGTTGGCAGTTTAACCTATCTCTGTCACCATTCATGCCGAGCATGGACTCGAATGCATGCAGCTACAGTGTGTCTTAGCAGTGCCATTCCATCAATGTTGCTGTTCCACAGGAGCCAATTTCCTGGCTGCTAAAATGATGGCAAAGATGGGCCCGACGGTGATCATTGAGGTCGGTAGCGAGGGCGCGTATACCCTCCGCACCATGACAGCTGTCAAGAACTTCGAGTGGCATTTCCAGCTGGGGGAGGAGGTCGCCCTACCCACCCCTGACGGCACCAAGACGGTAAGGGGCGGGGGGCGGTAGTGTGAGGGAGATGTTGACTGCTGATATATCCTGAAAGTATGTTGTAATTGGGTTTATGTTAAAGCAAGTAGAGGGCATGAGGTGTGATGAGAAGTAAAAGTTTGAACAAATGAAAAACATTATGTAATATGAAATACATTTGTTAGTTGGATCCGAATACGGCTCTTTTGTGAGACCTTCTTTGAAAATATTTTCAAATAAGAAATCAATGCCTGGAAGTAACATGTGTCTGTCATCCTGACAGTGCTAGTCAGAAACAATTTCAGAACGTACTGAGTTAGAAGTGAATGACATTGAGCTGATCAAAAATGGGGACGGTATTTGCCTAAAGTGAGCCTGCTAGCATCATTTCAAGCGTTAAATAGAAGTTATTCTGTTTGGAGACAAAATACACTTCTGTAACCCAATAACTCCCTACCAGCTTAAGTCCATTTAATGACCCAAGCGTCTATTGACTCCATGCGCACATGAGGTGAATAAACACAATGGCATTCTTTTCCCGAGTTTAAGACCATTCGAATGTGCTTGATCCAGAAACCAAGTTCAGGCGCTGTTGAGATGGCGCATAAACTTGATATGAGTTCACTGGGTGAGCGCTGGCGGTTGTGTACCTGCACCCGCGGGAGTACGGAAACAAAAGAAAGACACAAAAATTTCTATAACCAAAGGCAATACAATAAATAGTGGCAGATGTTGAGGATGTTGAGTGAATGAAGAAGAGTAAACCACCTTTTATAAATTGGCAAAAATATGTACTTTTTCGTATGTTTTCTTCAGTAAGTATACTTGAAGAGTGGTTGCGCAGAGGAAGCGTTGAGCGGACAAGCTATCTTCTGACGTCATCGTTAATGGGCATCTTATGTAGTAAACTCCCCGCCTCTCGCTTTGCAGTTCACCTTCTCCGTAGATGACGACGGCAAGCTCATCCAGTCCCCGAGTGGAGAGTTCACGGACGGTGGCGTGGTCGTGGAGAGAGAGTTCTCCGACGAGGGCATGGTCATGGTGAGCAGGATGATGGAGGGAACTGATGATGGTGGAGAGGTCATGGTGAGCAGGATGATGGAGGGAACTGATGATGGTGGAAAGCCATGGTGAGCAGGATGATGGAGGGAACTGATGATGGTGGAAAGGTCATGGTGAGCAGGATGATGGTGGGAAGGTCATGGTGAGCAGGATGATGGTGGAAAGGTCATGGTGAGCAGGATGATGCAGGGAACTGATGATGGAGGAAAGGTCATTGTGAGCAGGATGATGGAGGGAACTGATGATGGAGGGAACTGATGATGGAGGAAAGGTCATGGTAAGCAGGATGATGGAGGGAACTGATGATGGAGGGAAGGTCATGGTAAGCAGGATGATGGAGGGAACTGATGATGGAGGAAAGGTCATGGTAAGCAGGATGATGGAGGGAACTGATGATGGAGGGAAGGTCATGGTAAGCAGGATGATGGAGGGAACTGATGATAGAGGGAAAGTCATGGTGAGCAGGATGATGCAGGGAACTGATGATGGAGGAAAGGTCATTGTGAGCAGGATGATGGAGGGAACTGATGATGGAGGAAAGGTCATGGTAAGCAGGATGATGGAGGGAACTGATGATGGAGGGAAGGTCATGGTAAGCAGGATGATGGAGGGAACTGATGATGGAGGGAAGGTCATGGTAAGCAGGATGATGGAGGGAACTGATGATGGAGG
>SDVV010039623.1:0-10610 GCA_016164225.1 Gammarus roeselii | reverse complement strand
TGTATATGTGTATATATGTATATATGTATATATGTATATATGTATATATGTATATATGTATATATGTATATATGTATACATGTATACATGTATACATACATGTATACATGTATACATGTATACATGTATACATGTATACATGTATACATGTATACATGTATACATGTATCACTTCACTTATTACTCGCATTCAACCCAACCTAACCTAACCTATTTTGACCATGATTTTGTAAGTTATTTCGACATTTATTCATACTTAATACATACGAATCTCTCCATCCGGTTCTTTATATCACTTTCACCTAGTTTTTTTTACTTCGTGGTCACTCTCAACCCTATTATTTGGCAAAGATCAACCATTTTAGGCGTAGATTATTTTAATATTATAAGTAATTCATTTTCGTCACCAGTTTCACACAAACGAATACATGGTCTCACACTAGGTTTTCTTGATTTTTTCCTTCAACATCTCCTGGCACTACACTCTCTAACGTCTTCCACCTATTATTTTCATAATCAACTTCATTAGTTTTATAATCTGGACCATGATTTTATTTGAGATGATGTCATAAATTACTCGTCCATTTATCTGTATTCAACTTAATTTGTGTTCTGCAAATTTAGTGCACCCTAAATCAACGACTGAATATCATACGTAAGCACGAAAAAGTCTCGAACGATGACACAATTCTTGGTTATGTTAACCAGGTGGAGCTTTAACAAAAAATGTAGAGCCAAGTAGATAGATTTGATATGCATGAAGCATAAAACAATGACTGAATATCATATGTAAGCACGAAACTTGATTTTATTTTAATTATTGGTAAGATTAGGTTAGGATGACTAGATCTTTTATCCTAACATTACGTAAGAACTTAATCACATTAATTATCTTTTAACAAAAATAACGGTAATTAGTTTTAATAGCAGTCACAGATCAGAAGTAAAATGTTACAGATGGTGAACTAGCTTGTATATTTGTGCAAATGTGTGCATGTGTCTGCATGGTGCCAGCACAGTGCCGCCAACGACCCTGTAAATGCGTAAAAGTGTGTATGTGTGTACATGATGTGTGATATTAAAAAAATACTTAGAATAGAACCATATGGACTGATTTGATGTGGATATCGCACAAAATAATGATTAAATACCGTACATATCCATCAAACTTGAATAAAAAAACATAACTATTAGTGAGCTTGGTGAGGTTAGGTATTAACGTATCTGGCGGTGTATGGCAACCATTTTTTATTAATTGATTTTCTTGTCAATGTTGTCGTACATTGATCCCTAATTATGTACCCTAGGCGTGATTTATAATTTAGATTTTGTGAACTGTGGTCATTACATCACAGATCTACAGTAAAATGTTTGAGTGGATGTAGTGAACGATCGTTATAATACACGAAAACGTAAAGAAAAAATAAGTTGAGTAAGTTTACTAACCAAATAAAATGCAGCATATGGATCAAAACAACGTATACATTTATTGTCAACGCTTTCACAAGTAAAAGCGCGACTGATATATACGAGTAAGCATACATGATCCTTTGAAGTCTAGAGTTATTAACGAACTATAACATCACATGTAACTAATCTATAATACTAAGCTTGTAACAGGCAAACTAAAAACATACACATGCATACATGCATACACGCATACACGCATACATGCATACACGCATACATGCATACATGCATACACGCATACATGCATACACGCATACACGCATACATGCATATATGCATACATGCATACATGCATATATATGTTCACAAACTGCTAAAGATTGGTAAAATTATAGATCCAAGGGGATAGATTTGATATGAATAAAGCATAAGTCAAAGAAGAACTACTCAACATAAAATTTAAAACTGGAAAAAATATATAATTTTGGCTAGAGTGGGTTAGGTTTGGGCGGGTTAGGTTTACAGCCCCTACATCACAAACCTATAGTAACAAATGCTGAAATGAATATAGTGAATGCTTGAATAAGACATTCTGGATTGGAACGAAATCTCATAACAAAACCCGGATGCATCGAAAAAAAATAACTGGACAAAACTGCAAACGGTTAACAAAAAATTATATAAGTATGACGTGTGGGAACAAGCTCTTAGTAAAGACATGCGAGCGAATAACATAACAGAGAACTACATTAACTAATGAAGAATTTTAACACTAACACTCTACACAAATCCGGTACTGATTCTCCAGGATAACTTGAAACGGTACCACAGATCCAATGTCAAGAGTTAAAAATATACCAATATTTTGTATCACTACATCCAATTAAGTGAAATTATACCCAACACTAAATCAAATTAGGCAAAATTTAAACCTAATGAAGTTTAATTCCTATATGATAACCATTCAAAATCGTATAACTGCAATTTAAAATATCTAAGCAAGATTCTTTTATCTACCTTAACCGAAAATTATCAAGATAATATACAGTGCATCCTACCACACCCCAGAGGATATAACCTACATCAATATCACACGTGATCTGGTTCATGACTAAGATTGTATACTAACATAACAGCCATACCAAAAATATCTGACATTTAAAACAGAGTTCATGCATAATGAAGGGATAATACTACGAAACCCATCTAAATCTAAAACAACTTTCCTAGACCTAACTGATGCTCTGCCTCTAGTAGGACAAAATCAACGCCTTCTGTGTCATAACAACAAATTCTACAATGCTTTATGAGTCACTTACCAGCAAGTCCTCCCTGATTTGGAACAAAATTGCGAGGCAACAGCCAGTCATGGTACAATACCTAGACATACCATACATCTGTTTAGTACATCTTCTATGAACAGCTTCGAGCAAAATCACATACTGGACATAACCAAGAATCCATACACAGGTACAGTTGTCATGAATGGGTCTGACATGAGACTCAAAGAGTGTGGCCATAAATCTGCGCTTCTGTCCACTGACGACCCAAGCAAATCACTAAAACGACAAGCTGCTCGTTTCATAACCTCTCTAACAAGCCCATGGAACTTAAGACCAACATCCACAAGAACTTACAAATTCACGTTGAACATGGATGAACTCCAAATGACTGCCAAAGCCCTAGCAAGTATATAGTTGAACTATATACTTGCTAGGGCTTAATGATGGAATACCACAAAGATGTAGTACGGATTTACGCCTCTTAAACATATATTCCTATGATTACCGTGGAAAAACTCAAACAAAAATTAAAAAATAACTAGGTAATTCTCTACTCTGTCCGAGTAAGCAAGATTAAAAAAAATGTAATATACGAGGGTATCCATCATAGTAAAACGATCTACTTATACAAATAAACATATACAAAACGAGCTTGTGCCTAGGGGACTCTAACTCCTCCTAAGCATTGAAGTATGTTCCTACACTAAACATACAATAAACTAACAACATGACCAAGCTTAAAACATATCTAATCTTCTAGCTATAACATCCACGCCAATCTTTGTAACAAGACGTAAAAAGATAAGTAAAACAATAAAAAGACACACCATCTAGCTAAATTACACCTGAAATAATGTTCCACAATGCAGATACAAACGTAATATATCCTAATATTCCAATAATCGTATAAAAATATCCATTACTTTGCATTGAAGACGAAAACTCTACACTTAGGGGCGCCCGCTATGGTATACACAAATCTGATGGAATTTTTCTCCAATTAAGTCCAAAACAGGGTTAAATCAAATCTTCTTTAACTAAAGTATCCACGGCTCAATCGTATCAGAATGTCAGATATATACATAAAAGTACCAAAATGATGAAACAACCGACCAGTTATGACTGAAATAATGTTCTACATTGCAGATGCAAACGTAATATATCCTAATATTCCTATATTGTATAAAATAGCCAATACCTTGCTTTGAAGATAGAAACTCTACAGAGAACCTACAAAACTGAATGAAATATACTAAAACGCTCGAGTTATAATAAAATAAAACAATTAATTCTCTACCATACCCAAAACATAGATTAAAAACCATAATGCACGAGAAAAAAACTAGCATGTAACCTACCAAACAACTAACGTGAATAAGTTGCCAAGACATGCGACTGATTTCATATATGAAACCTATAGTAAATGATGTGGAAAAGTTTCTACACTAACACGCTATTCTGTATACATTTTCTCCAACGGAGACCATAACAGGGTTAAATCAAATCTTTTTTAGCTAAAGTAACCACGGCTTAATCGTCACAGAATGTCAAATATGTATAGAAAATGATGCAATAACAGACAAATTATGCCACAATATTGTGCTACATGGAAGATGCAAACCTAAAAAAATCCTGAAATTCCTATAACTGTATGAAATACCTAGTCAAAATTCCGCAAACAATACAAATGCAACATATAACAACCGATCATTACTATGTATACATAATACAATATAATAACTTTCGATAAATCCACGTCGCTTAAGAAAGCTCCAGATACTCTCACTGAGGGGGGCATCCGACCGATACTCACTATACGAAACAATTGAGATAAGACTACTCGAATAGTCTACATACGCTTGATAACGGTCCATTTGGAAGATGCTGATACATGGTGTCATCGAGATATCAGGTTCAAAACTGGATAGTTCGTTTTGGGGTACACAGATTCTCGTAACGAAGCTGTTGCATCCCCAGAAATATAAACATCAACCCGCTAACTGCCAAACTATTATACCACACTAAACCTACGAATATCATACACTTATGAAATAAACCAATGGAAAGCACAAAATGTTGCTCAAATCCAACCATCAAGCTGGTACCAAGCAGGGCCGAACGCACGCTTAGGCTACAAATCGAGCTATAGAACATACCTACCATACTATTCCTACAAACAATACGTATAACACAAAAAATGAACCAGAAAAAAAAAAAAAAAATCTCAATCCAACCGCTGGGACCCACTAACCTACCACTGAGCGAGTCAATTATCATATCCCAACTAGATAAGAAAACAAACATAATCTACACAGAAAAATATATAGAATTATAACCTAGTGATAAATATATAATGATACAGACGCTCAAAACATACAAATAATGGGAAATCAGCCATGGAAAAATACAAGATAAAGAACAGCTAGGAGCAGCCTCACCTGACTGAAATTCCAGAGGCTTACTGAACATTTGCCCAGGGGGATCCATGCACCCCACCCCTAATCCAAAATAAGATGGAGCCATATTCATATGAGAACCAAATAATTATATAATAAACAAACAGTTATGGCAAGGTATACCCAATACATTAGTATAAAGGATAAAAAAATACAGAAATACAATAAGCATTAATAAATAATATAAACTGAATGTTCAGAGCACGAAATACTCCCAAATATATCCGAAAAGCTGAGGCCGAAAGCTCCCGCCCATCCGCTTCCCTTCCGCCCCCCGCCCGTTAGCTGACTCACCCGCCAAACCCGGTTTCGACCCCGCTCGCTTGACTCCGGTCAACCCTCTCCCCACCGCTAACTAGGCCCTGTCTTATTCCTTCGCATTTGCGTTTTTGTACCACATTTAACTACTTGCGTATAATGGTTGTTTGATTGAACCAACGCTCCCGAGTTACGTACAAAACCATAACTTATTGTCATTTAAATCTTGATTTACAATTACCCATTACTTCTCTACATGTATAGTCTTATCCAGACAAAAGTGAGAATAGTAAAGACTTTCACTGTATTTAAAAGAGACCATTGAAGGACAAAGGTTGCTGAAGCACACCAACGTCATCAGCGAGTCCGTGGACGTCTCTGCCATCACCACCGATGATATGATACATGGCAAGCAGGGACGGACTTTGGAGCGTCGCCAGTGTACAGCGGGCTTTCAAGGGCATGGCTACTCTATTGCATTGAATGTGTTGTTGGGCCCCTTGAGGACATCACGATCGTTGCTAGGGTATCTTATGGGCAATGAAATGGTTGTTCGAGGATATTATGGGCATTAAAATTGATGTTAGAGCAGCTTGAAGGAACAAAGATCGTTGACCAAGCCTCTAAAGGGTACAAAAATCGTTGACCAAGCCTCCAAAAGGTACAGAGATCATTGACCAAGCCTCTAAAGGGTACAGAGATCGTTGACCAAGCCTCTAAAGGGTACAGAGATCGTTGGCCAAGCCTCTAAAGGGGACAGAGATTGTTGGCCAAGCCTCTTAATAGTACTGGTATCGTTAACCATGCCTCTTAAGGGTACCGAGATTGTTGCAGAACGGTGTACAGCAATGAAACCGGTCAGCATTTGTCTAACCAGAAATGAAACCATGACAATCGCAAATCAGCATCGTGTATCGAGGCGTTTTCTTCAAGTGCTGATTTGAGCGATTTCGAGTATCCTCGTTAAACATTATTTCCTTTAACAACCTTTCTCTTTCCTGATCTATTAAAACGGCAAATTCAGACACGTGATGCTCTTAGACGTTTTACTACAGACCTAATCTTCTTACTATAATAAGGTAGCATAGTCTGGGCCAAAAAGCCTCTTGTCGTCGTCGTCTTCATACATATGTTAACACTCCGTTCAATGCAAATGAAAATTTCCCATGCCCTGCGTTCTATCGATTTAGACAGAATAATGACCAAATATTAGAGAGATATTATAATAACTAACTAAATTACATAGATTTTAAATACCGCAATATTGTTGGCAAGCATTTTCCAATGACACACGAAGCCACGTGCAGTTCACACCAGAACCCGACCTGTTGCCAGATAGAGTGATTCACGTAGTCATGCAATCCTATGGCTTAATCCCTAACCTAAGCAGACATCCTTCATCAAAATATATGACGGAAAAGATACGGTGTATTCAACAGGATTCATTCCCTGACTCAAACAGAGCAACTTGACAACGGTGGAAGGTTATGGAAGTTCCTCTTTATTGATCATGCGATCGTTGGTAAAGGTACCGGGATTGATGGTGGAGCACCTTCAGCGTGCCAAAACCGTTAGTATCACCATCTCAAGGGTACAGAGTCATTGGTGGCCCATTAGGGTCCTATGATCGCTGTTAATGGCGACGTGTACCGAAGACTGTTACAAGGACGGTAGTTATCGATGCGGATATTGGCATCAATGAGGATCTGTCGCACAGGTCCCGTCTTTCTGATAGCTACCCAAAACATATCATTTACCACACTTTGCCCTGTATCAAATGGTACTGCCTCCTGCGAATCAAAACGAACTTATCATCAATGTAATGCCTGTAATTGTAACGATTATGATGTATTTTTTTATTGACGATTGGTACAGTCCTTATATCTGCACGGAAAACAGTTAAATTGGTTAAGACAATAAATTGATCGAGTTTCTGATATCACGATATTGAACACGAGCTCTGGAAGAAAACACAATAGCTTCCGACTAACTTTCTTATTATTTTACTAACGGTTAGTTTATTTTACCATATCAAGTCTTATAAGCAGATGGTTCAAAATCACAGATTTAATATGTCGTATGTAAGCAAACTGTTGCAGTTGCCTATGCAAATAAATGTCTTGCTAAACTTGTCATCAGGTCACGTGCTTAGAAATGCTGTCACTGTTATAAATTCAATGATATTGTATGCCTCTAAAACCTTGACTATCACGACAGTTTTGAAACCCTTTGTACACGGAAAGGGGGGGGGGGGGTAGTTGACTAACAGAAACCTATAAATATTACAGTGAATCTTGAGTCATTTATCATCAGATAAACCCTAGAGGGGAGTGAGGACGCCATGATGTTCCCTTGTGTTCCCTGCCCATAAAGGAAGTTCGTTGGTGGCCTCTTATCCGGTTCGCTCGTTTGGGATCACGTACGGGGAACAGACCCTTCCCGGAACATGGGGCATGGGAGGGGAGTTCCACGTGCAATTATTGGTGCACAATTTCCACATCAGATGGAGTGCGGAAATAATCTGTATAGAGATGTAGTCATTCGTGTAGGCTGCACTGAAAGTGAAACATAGAATCGAGATTCAAAATGTTATAATTTTGTACCGGCGTCGTGAGATTAGTTCTACTCAAAGGGTCCCTCTACCGTGCATGAAATCCTGCTTCGTTCGACGCGGTGAGTGTTCAAGATTGTGTATGCCAATTGACGTTGAATAACTCCGTTCCATGAAGAAGATATTAACGAGATACACGTATTTCAGGGTCCATTTCGACGTTTACGTTATATTGTGATTTACAAACACAGATCGAAAGTTTTCCGCGTAACAAGAAATGCCTGTGATCAATAAGAACTTATCGTCAGTGCGAGTAACACACAATAATTTGACATCTGACAGCAGAATGAAACTACTCTTCTAAAGTGGGGCACTCAGAGTGGGACTCCAGTCTACTAACGCGGGGCACTCAGAGTGGGACTTCAGTCTTCTAATGTTGGGCACTCAGAGTGTCATTAGTGATTGCTCTCCTAAAACCCTATCTTGATTTAAAGGATCTCAAAGGTGCAATTCCGATGATTCAAATTTGTTTTTTAGAAACGGATTTCGCTGAAACAAAAATAACAGTGGCAGTAAAAAGTCTCACTTAGAACATATGTATTGTATACGTTGCTTGATGACAAAGCCTATAGCAGTAGTAGTTGCTTCCGTTTTCCACCGGAGTCCCAACGCGAAGTTAATGCAGACTCCCCCGTAGGGCAATTGAAGAGTGGCAAAGTAGGTGCAGCGTAGATTCAGAGTAGGTTTAACGTAGATTGCGAGTATTTTTAACGTAGGTTCAGAGAAGGTTTACCATAGATACAAAGTAGGTTTAACATAGATACAGAGTAGGTTTAACATAGATACCGAGTAGGTTTAACGTAGATTCAGAGTAGGTTTAACGTATATACAGAGTAAATTTATTGCAGATACCGAGTAGGTTTAACGTAGATACTGAGTAGGTTTAGCGTAGATACCGAGTAGGCTTAGCGTAGATTCCGAGTAGGTTTAACGTAGTAGGAGCAGTAGCCGCTTCCGCGCTCAACCGGAGCCCCAACGCGAAGTCGTCGCTCGCCACCCTGCAGGGCCCCTGAGGGCGTCTAACGATTTTTAATTATATGACAAATCCAAAATTGATCATCATGAAAAAGAGCACAGCAAAATAATAGAGGCCACGAAATAAAACAATAAAATACTGAAATAAATTGTTGATGACCTATAAAATGAATAATCATCTATCCACCTAACTTCCATCGCCGAAATGGCCCCTCTGTGCATCGCTTTAGACTAAGGCAGAGAAGAATTGCACTTGCGCTCGTAGCGCCTCACGTTAGAAGACTAGAGACCAATCCTACGCATAATTGAAATGACTGCTTAATATTAGGAAGATTCTGTGGATCGATCTTCTCATTACATGTCTAGTTTACTCTACGAGATGCCGTCGATTTTTTGAAGTTCATTTTCAGCTACAAATTGTGAACGTATTATGTGTTTATGCACGCGACATGACGTTGGGTTCATGAAGACGTCTAAATAGGCCACAGAGCCAGTTTGGTTGTCCACAACATTCTTAGTTTTGGTTCTAGAAGTTGGTCGAACACTTCTGTGTTCAATTCGAAACCATTGATTCAGTATCATGACACCAAAAAAAAAAACAGTAATTTTCTTGACCTACAGAACAATTTTCTGTTCGGATATTAGCAATACACGGTCATAGCAATACACGGTCATAGCAATACACGGTCATAGCAATACACGGTCATAGCAATACACAGTCATAGCAATACACGGTCATAGCAATACACGGTCATAGCAATACACGGTCATAGCAATACACGGTCATAGCAATACACGGTCATAGCAATACACGGGTCATCAACAAAATATCACAAATCCTTATCGTGCCAATGATAGTCATAGGCATTCCGTCGTTGATTAATTGCATTTCGGCCCGTAGGAGGCCGTATCATTTGACGCATGGCTAAGCGAGGCGGGTGATGGGGTTGGTGTTGGGTGGCTATCAGGAGGACGGGGTCTGTACGACATTGCGTCTTTGATGACGATATTAGCGTCGTAACTACTGATCTGGTAAAATGAAAGGTGGTCAGTGAACGTCGCCACGGCCAATGGCCGCAAGAAAGGTGATCGGTGAATGTTGCCACGACTAACGAGGCAAAAAAAGGTGGTCGGTGACCGTCGCTACGACTAACGACCACAAAAGATGTGATCGGTGAACGTCGTCACGACTAACGACCACAAAAGATGTGATCGGTGAACGTCGTCACGACTAACGACCACATGAATGGTGGTCTGTGAACGTCGCCATGACTAGCAACCACAAGAAAGAGGGTAGGGGAACGTTGCCACGACTAACGACCACAAGGAAGGTGGTCTGTGAACGTCACCACGACTAGCGACCACAAGGCCACTTAATCTTCCATTGAAGAGAAGGCCCTCAAGGTGCTGGCACTGACGTCTCGGTACCTTAAACGTGCAGGTACTAGCGATCTCGGAACTCCGAAGATACTCTACCAACTATCGTAGTTCCCTTAAAGAAAAACGTTCATTACCTCTCACCTCTTCAAGTTTAAGAATTAAGCGTGCTCAGTATACAATCACTTCAATCAAGTTGGCAGTGTTCGGATGATATAAATATGTATTCATCCAAATATA
>SDVV010039621.1:0-10610 GCA_016164225.1 Gammarus roeselii | reverse complement strand
TTGCTACTTAGATACTCTTTTAGACCAACCCCAGCTACGTTTAAACCTGCTGCGACTGCGTTTAAACTGCTCTTAAACTCTTAATCTACGCGTCATCTAATTCACAACTCTTCGACCGCCCTACGGGGGAGTCTGCATTAACTTCGCGTTGGGACTCCGGTGTAACATTGAAGCAAATAATAAATAAATAAATAACTCCCTGTCAATTTCCTCACACTATATTGAAAGTATTTTCTCCACAGTGCATTACAATAAATCGGGTAACAATATGATTTGAAGAGCTGGATTTTAGCTTCCCTTGATGCAAACGAGAATTTTCGTATCAACATGTTACCAACTGCATTTTGCCGCCTTGTTTGCTTTGCAACATCCTTGTCATCAGTGCTATCTGCTGTAATGATGTGCCCTAGATATTGAAGTTCATCCACATAATCCACTGCAACACCGCCTAGTTTTATCTCAGTCGATAGGTAGTAACTAGGACCCTTCTGTCTAACTAGCATACATTCAGTTTTTGCAGTGTTATGTACAATATCATGAGGTTCAGCACAAATATTACAAATATCAAGAAGCTTTTGCAATGCTGAGAGAGTCGGTGCTAACAACACCACATCATCTGCATAACTAAGATTGTTAACACAACAGTTGGCGACATGACACCCTTGGTTTCCTCTACTTAGAAGGTAATTCAACTCATCAGTGTACACGTTATACAACAGGGACGATAGCTGACCTCCCTGCCTAATTCCGTTTTTACAATGATAAGTGGCCGATTTCGAACTACCCCATCGCACTAAGAATTCCTGTTCCCTGTACCAAAATACAAGCAAGTGAACAATATGAAGAGAGGCTCCTTTCTCAATTAACTTTCTGAAGAAAGTCCAATGGTTTACCCTATCAAAAGCTTTCTTTGCGTCTCTACATCTGTAATACTCTACACTTTGTTTCGTTCCGCGGTCCTCTTTGAATCCAAACTGACTGTTTGCGGTTGACAGAAATGTTTGCAATCTTGCAAGAATAACCTGCTCAAGAACCTTGGAAATTGAGGTAGCAATAGCAATGGGGCGATGATTATTTATATCAGAAGGGTCCTTTGTTTTGCATTTCAGAAGAGGAATCACAGTTACATGCATTACCTCTCTTGGTAGCTCCTTGACATGAATGCAGCCCGAAAGGAAGAGAGCAAGCACTGCAGTCAGTCTGTGGGAAGCATTCTTGAACATTTCACTCGGTATGTCGTCATTTCCAACAGCTTTGTTATTTTTGAGGCCTTTGACAATGTTCCTAACCTCTGCCACCGAAACCATTTCGTTAACAGCAGGAACTTTCTCGAGGGCGTTTTGCACCCAACCTCTATTCTCTTCCGTGTCAACAGAATTAGCAATGTGCTGGAAATGCTCACCCCAGACCTTGCAATGTTTGCTTCCCCAGTTACGTCCGCCACCGCGAGTGGAAGTGCTTACTTTTTAGGATTAAGTGACCGATTTTTTTTCGAGAAATCTTTACCTTTACCTCATCGCAATTTTGCTAGAAGAGCCTGCGCACGCAACTGTTGCTCGTTCTCTCAAAAACGCGAGTTCAATATGGAACCGTGACTTTGCTATCCTCATTGCTACCGCAAGTTGACCTCCCCGAGGCCTTCCAGCAATATTCCAATTAAATAAGGCGTCTCGTACAGCATAATTCAGTTCTCGTGCTCGTTCATTCCAACCTGGGACGTTATATTTACTCGGTGTTCTACTGCCAAAAACACACCCTCCTGCAATTAATATACACTGCCTCGTACAGCCATACAGATCATTCCATCTTACGTTATCGACACCTTCATTCACTCTGAGAAGCCTATCAGGAATATTTGTAAGAAGGACATCGAGGTTAGCATAGAATCTGTCCAGTAGTACCTTATTATCAAAATTCCAATCAATCGTCTTAACCTCGCGAGTGTTAGGTTGTCTAGGAATCTGCATTCCCTCTACACTCAAAGTTACCCCTAAAATGAGGTGATCCGAGCAGGCAACATCGGGCAGCAAGTGACAGGAAATTGTTGCATCTAATTACAGCGAGGACAAAGCAATATGATCGATCCATGAGGTGGAAAGAAAACCGTGATTCACATGCGTGTACGTGTCCGGTGGCAGCAGCCTTGTGTCCTGAAATGCAACATTATGCTCAACAAATAGCTCTTCTATCTCAATGAACCTATTTGTGTGTGGTGAGGCATTAAAATCTTCTAAAATAAACACTTGTTGCTCTTCCTTA
Organism: Gammarus roeselii; assembly: GCA_016164225.1. Classification (NCBI taxonomy): domain Eukaryota; kingdom Metazoa; phylum Arthropoda; class Malacostraca; order Amphipoda; family Gammaridae; genus Gammarus; species Gammarus roeselii. Next base: position 8,351 of record SDVV010039621.1, on the reverse strand, counting down.
CTCTCCAATATACCCCCATGAACACCCATGAATCTGAGATATTCCTCCAGAAAAATTATATAAAAAACCTAAATCGAAGGTGGTGGCGCCTATTACGTGAATCCGGCATGTGTTGTCTGACCGTATGGAGAGCTTCTATTAGCTCAGACATCATTGAGTTTATGATCATTAAATCTAGTTTACAAAAAGAATTTTCCAAATACTGAACAAATATCAAAATATCTAGCATATTTGTGATCAGAAGGCAAAATATACGATAAAAATCCTTCAGTACTTTTGTTTCTTGAGGGATGTTATATATTTTCAAGCGGAACTAGATCATGTCAGCGTACAACACACGCCAAAGGTGTATGCTGAAACAGTTGAGTTGCTAAATGCGCAAGTGATTTTCTCAAAAAAATATGTGGATCATGTGTTCATAAGCGTCTATCAAGCGTCCGAAGGTTTTTTATATTTTGCTGCTGTCTGTTATAATACAGAGATTTTGTGAGATGGCTTATCTCCATCGGAGCTCAGACGATAGACAGTGAGCTCACCTCACAAGGTGCGACCCCGGCGAACAACTGGATAACTTGAACCTATACCACTGAGCGTGAACTGTCAATTTGCAAGTCATTTCGTTCAAGATCAACCAGCAGACAATTGTAAACTTGTAGTCCCCAACTTCGCTAAATAAGTCAGAATATGTGATAGTGTACCAAGTCTAAAAAATAAATTCATAAGCTATGTGCACCCAAAATGTGTCCCAAGCATAACACGCCGAGTTTGTAGTGCATTACTTCTATGATCTGACTAACAGAACTATATAACTTTGCAGTCGCTATCCCAGCAAAATAGGCCAAAACAATTGAATGCTCATCGCATTGATTGCGTTTGGTTGTGCTGCAGAGTTCGTAAGGCATTGATTGCGTTTTCGATCAAACAGAATAGAACAACTTCGTAATCCACATGAATGCCATATGTGCCAGAATAAATGGTAGCGTGCCCAGTCTTCATTAGAAATTATGCATAAGCTGAATACCCAAAATGCGTCTAAATTGTAATTAGGATCTGAAAATAGAGAATTTATGAATAACTCCGCCGTCTCCAAGTATGCCAAATAGGCCTCCATAATTTAAAGTGTACCAAGTCTCAAACAGTAATTCATAAACAAAAGTGCACCCACAAATGCTTAAATTGTTGAATTATGTGAACGTGGAATAATTCACACTGGCGGTATTTATTTGCATGTGCTATCGGATAAGCGGAGAGCAAACAATTCTCTTTCAAGGAAATGACGTACACAATGCGGGGATTTGCAGAGCGTCGAAAAGTTATGTAAATATCCTAAATCGAAGGCGATGCAGCCTCGTACGTGAACACGGCATGTGTTTCCTGACCGTACGGAGAGCTCCTATTGGCTTAGACCATTTAAGGTTCCTGATCATTGGAACTAGTTTTCGATCAAAACATTTGAGTTACTGAACGGAAACCAAACATTTCTAGTAGATTCTTGAAGATAAGACACAAATAAGCAACAAAATCCCTTCCGTACTCTTGTTTCATGAGGGATGATATTTATTTTAAAACGGAACTAGATCATTCAAACTACACCACGCATCAAGGTTGGGCGCTAGAACAGTTCCCTTACTAGATGCGCAAGTGATCTTATCAAATTTTTCTGTCAACCACGATGTTCTCAGGTGCCCGCTACGTTTCCGAAGGATTGATATATTTTACTAGCTTCATTCGGTCTTGCGCGTTCCCTCTAATGGCCAACACACGCTTGAGGTTTGGGAACTCATCCAGCTGCCATCTATCGGGTTAATATGTAAAATTTTACCTTGTGTAGTGGCGACTCAATTTATGAAGTGCTGTTGATGAATTGTCCGGTCTAACTCCGATCCGAGCCTCTTGTGTAGGCGAAAGGCTACTCTCCTGAGTGAGACGAAGCCGATTCGTGCTTCCCCTACTGTTCAAATGAATTGCTGCTCTCTGCTATAATAAAGATATTTTATGAAGGGGCTCAACTCCATCGGAGCTCTGACGAGAGCCTTAGTGAACACCTACATAGAGTGCGAACCCGCGGAGATTTGCAAAATTTGTACATATACCACATGGCGTACGCTGTCAATTTGTTAGTCATTTCTTTTAAGCTCAACCAACAGAAACTCATAAACTTGCGGTCCCCAACTTTGCTACAAAAGCCATTATACGTGATAGAATACCAAGTATTATAAATGAATTCATAAGCGGGGTGTACCCAGAATGTGTCCCAAGCGTGACACATCGGGTTTGTAAGGCATTGCGTTTCCGACTTGCCAACAGAATAGCATAACTTCGCTGCACCCAGCTTATCCAAATATGTCAGTCTTCAATAGAAATTCATAAGCTGGGTTTACCTTACCCAAATGTGTCTAACGCGTGCTGTTTGGGCATTGCGTTAAGGACCTGCAAACAGAATATCCTAAATATAAAGTCCCCAAACTAAGTCAAAGAGCCCAGCATAATTTATAGTGTACAAAGTATCAAACAGAAATTCATAACCAGAGTGCACCCGCAAAAGCCAAAATAGTTGAATTATGTGAACGTTGTGTTGAGAACAATCAAAATAGCAAACAATTCTCTTTCAAGATAACGTACACAATGCGGGGACGTGCAGGGGGTCGAAAAGCTGTGTAAATACCCTTAATCGAAGGCGATGGCGCTTCATACGTGAACGCGGTATGTGTTTCTTGACCGTACGGAGAGCTTCTATTGGCTTAGACCATATTAATTTCCTGATCATCAGAACTAGTCTTTGATCAAAATATTCGATATACTGAACTAAGATCATAAATTCCAGTAGATTCGTGATGAGAGGACAAAAATAAGCAAAAAAATCCTATAGTACACTTGCATCATGAGGGATGATGTTTATTTTCAAACAGAACTAGATCATTCAAGCCACAACTTGCGACAAGGTTGTGCGCTGGAACAGTTGAGTAACTAGATGCGTAAATGATATAATCAAATATGTTTGTCAACCATGATGTTCGCAGGTGCCTGCTGCGCTTCTGAAGAATTGTTATATTCTGCTAGCCTCCTTTGGTCGTGTACGTTCCCTCTAATGACCAACACACGCCTGAGGCTTGGGAACTCCTCTAGCTGCCATCTATCGGGATAAATATGTAAAATGTTACCTACTGTGGTGGCGTCCCAACTTATGAACTGCTGTTGAAGGCTAGCTTGGTCAAACTCCAATAAGTGCCTCTTTTGTCAGCGAAAGGCTGCTTTTCTTGAGTGACACGAAGCCGAAGGTGGAGTGCTCCCTACTGTTTAAATGAATTGCCGCTGTCTGCTATAATAGGACAACTTCGCAATCCCCTACAAAGCCAGATATGTCAAAATAATTTATAATGAACCCAATATTTGATAGAAATTCCCGAGCTTGGCTTACCCAAAATGTGTCCGCGCCCTACGGGGGAGCCTATTATGACTCACGTTGAGGTTCTGGTGGAAATGAGGCCCAAATCAATCAATCAACCAAAATGTGTCTAACGCGTTTACTGCCGAGCCGTCTGGGCATCGCGTTAAGGATCTGCAAACAGAAAATCATAACTTCGCAGTCCCCAACTAAGCCAAATTGGTCAGCATAAATGATAGTTTATCAAGTCTCAAATAGTAATTCATAGTAAGAGTGAAATCAAAAATGCTTTAATTGTTGAATTATGTAAACGTGGAATAATTCACACAGGGGGATATTTATTTGCAGGTGCTGTCGGATGTGCGAAGAGCAAACAAAGAGCAAACAATTCTCTGTCAATAATATGACGTACACACTGTGGGGACGTGCAGAGCGTCGAAAAGTTATATAAAGAACCTAAATTGAAGGCGATGGATCCTCGTACGTGAACGCGGCATCTTTTCCCTGACCGCACGGAGAGCTCCCACTAGCTTAAACTATTTAAGGCCTGATCATTGGAACTAGTTTTCGTTCAAAAAATTTGAGTTACTGAACGGATATTAAAAATTCTAGTTGATTCGTGAATATAAGACAAAAAATACGCAATAAAAATCTTCCATTACTCTTCTTTCATGAGGGATGATATTTATTTTTGAGCGGAACTAGATCATTCAAGCTACAACACGCGCAAAAGTTGGGCGCTAAAACAGTTGCGTTACTAGATGCGCAAGTGATCTTATCAAATACATCAGTCAACCATGATATTCTCAAGTGCCCGCTACGCTTCTGACAGATTGTTATATTTCACTAGCTGCTTTTGGTCCTGTGCGTTTTCTCTAATGGCCAACACACGCCTCAAGTTTGGGAAGTCATCTAGCAGCCATTTATCGGGTGATATTTAAAATTTCACCTTATGTAGTGGTGACTCAACTTATGAAGTGCTGTTGATGGGTAGCCAAGTCAAACTCCGGCTACTCCTGAGTGATACGAAGCCGAGAGTGGAGTGCTCTTTACTGTTTAAATGAATTGCTGATGTCTGCTGCAATAAAGATATTTTATGATGGCGCATAACTCCACCGGAGCTGTTACGAGAGCGTTTGTGAGCACCTACATAGAATGATAACTTGGTGAAGATTTGTAAAAATAGATATACTACAGAGCGTGCGCTGTCAATTCGTAAGGCATCTCTTTTCAGGTCAACCAACAGAAACTCATAAACTTGTGGTCAACAACTTCGCTACAGAAGCCAGCATATGTGATAGTATACAAAGTCTAAAAAATGAATTCATAAGCGGGGTGTACCCAGAACGTGTCCCAAGCGTGACGCTCTGGGTTTGTATGGCATTGCGTTTCCGACTTGCCAACAAAATAGCATAACTTCGCTACCCCCAACGTATCCAAATTTGTCATAAAAATTGTTAATGCACCCAGTCTTCAATAGAAACTCATAAGCTGGGTTTATTCAAATGTGTCAAAAGCGTGTACCGCCGAGCTATTTGGGCATTGCGTTAAGGATCTGTAAACAGAACATCATATCTTCAAAATCCCAAAACTAAGCCAAAGAAGCAAGCATAATTGATAGTGTACAAAGTCTCAAACAGAAATTCATACCCAGAGTGCACCCACAAAGACCTAAATAATTGAATTACGTGAACGTGGAATAATTCCCACTGGGCGGTATTTATTTGCAGGTGCTGTCGGATCTGCGAAGAGCAAACAATTCTCTTTCAGGCTGACGTACGCAATATGGGAAAATGCAGGGCGTCGAAATGTTATGTAAATATCCTAAATCGAAGGCGTTGCCGCCTCATACATGAACGCGGCATGTGCTTCTTGACCGTACGGAGAGCTCCTATTGGCTTAGACCATATTAATTTCCTGATCATGAGAACTAGTTTTCGATCGTAATATCCGAGATACTGAACTGAGGCCGAAAATTCTAATAGATTCGTGATGAGAAGACATATACGCAAAAAAATCTCTAGTTCTCTTGTACCATGAGTTATGATATTCATTTCCAAGCAGAACTAGATCATTCAAGCCAAAATTCGCAACAAGGTTGTGCGATGGAACAGTTGAGGAACTAGATGCGCAAATGATTTAATCAAATGCATCTGTCAACTATGATGTTTGTAGGTGCCTGCTGCTGCGTTTCTGAAGAATTGTTATATTCTGCTAGCCTCCTTTGGTCTTCTACGTTCCCCTAGTGGCCATCACACGCCTGAGGTTTGGGAACTCCTCCAGCAGCCATCTATCGGGAAGAATATGTAAAATGTTACCTACTATGGTGGCGTTCCAACTTATGAAGTGCTGTTGATAGGTAGCTTGGTCAAACTCCAATTCGTGCCTCTGGTGTCAGCAAAAGGTTCCGAAGTGACACGAAGCCGAAAGTGGAGTGTGTCCCTACTGTTTAAATGAATTGCTGTTCTCTGCTATAATAAAGATATTTTATGAAGGGGCTCAACTCCACCGGAGCACTGACGAGAACCTTAATGAGCACCTACATAGAGTGCGAACCCGGCAGAGATTTGCAAACTTAGTACTTATACCATAGGCCGTGCGCTGTTAATTCGTTTAGCATGTCTTTTAAGATCAACCAACAAAAACGCATAAACTTGCTATCCCCAACGTTGCTACAAAGGCCAGTATACGTAGCAACCAAGTCTTAGAAATGAATTCATAAGCGGGGTGTACCCAGAATGTGTCCTAAGCGTGACACCCCGGGTTCGTAGGGCATTGCATTTCCGATCTGCCAACAGAATAGCACAACTTCGCACTCCACAACTAAGTTAAATAGACCAGCATAAATGATTGTGTTCCCAGCTTCAAACAGAAATTCATAACCAGAGTGCACTCACAAATGCCTAAATTCTTGAATTATGTTAACGTGGAATAATTCACACTGGATGGTATTTATTTGCAGGTGCTGTTGGATTTGCGAGGAGAAATCAAAGAGCAAACAATTCACTTTCAAGGAAATGACGTACACAATGTGGGACGCGCAGGGCGTCGAAAAGTTATGTAAATATACCAAATCGAAAGAGATGGCGACTCGTACGTGAATGCGATCTGTGTTTCCTGACCGTACGCTGAGCTCCTATTAGCTTAGACCATTTAAGGTTCCTGATCATAGGAGTTAGTTGTGCGCTATATCAGTCGAGTTACTACATGCGCCTATGGTGCCTTTGGGCAGCCCCCCGCCTCTGAAGGATAGTTATATTAAACGAGCCGCTTTTGCTCCTGGCCCAGCACATGCCGGTGTTTTGGGTATTCCTTCAGCTGCCGTCCGTCGAGTAAACGTTCAAATTTACCTTACGCTATGGCGACCCAACTTATGAGGTGCTGTTGATAGGTAGCTTTTCTCTCCGTACCTTTGCGGGGTCGGTAGCAAAGCCACAAGCTCTTCCCTATCGAGTGGCCCAAAGCAGAAGGTAGTGGCGCCCTTATTGTTTAAACGTATTGCTGCTGTCAGATAAAGTGAAGATATTTGATGAAGGGGTCTATCTCCATCGAGCTCTGACATTAGCCTGAGTGCGCCCCCCCTCCCTAACCGTAGGGCGCGCTGTTGTAATAAAGTTGTGTGCAACACTTGTAAACAATCTTTGCTTATCACGGTCAATTCCAACTTGTTATATCAATGAATAACTATTTCAACCTATGAACTTATATTTTGCAGTGTAAAATTATTAGACTTAAGCCAATCTACCTTCTCAACTATTCAGTATAGGGTCGGTCATGCGGCCTTGTTGCTGGCAAACAGTTATTCTATTATTTATTGCTTTCTATAATCAAACCATCCAAGGTGAGCAAAACCAAATAGGTAGCTTATTCCTTCAATTTGATTTGATTTGTGTTGCATTTATAAGGACATTTCAAGGATTTGGTAGCTCTTGTCGAGATGGGCCCCTCAATCTAATCTGATCGTATCCAGGATAGGTTAGCTCGGTGCAGATGGGCCCCCTAAGCTAACCTGATCGTATTCAGGATAGGGTAGCTCCGGTGCAGATTGGCCCCTAATCTAATTTAATCTAGGCTTGGTTTGATTTAGGCCTCATTTCCACCGGAGCCTAGCGCATGTTATCGCGGGCTCCCTTGTAGGGCACAATCCAGGCTATGATTTTAATTTGAGCCTCATTCAAGACAGGTTTCGGTTAGCGACGATACGAGACGTGTACGTGATTTGATTAGTAGTAGTTGTTTCCATTTTCCACCGGAGTCCCAACGCGAAGTTAGATTTGAGTCTCATTTCCACCGGAGACGTGTACGTGAGTGATGCGCCAGTGGAGGGGCTGGGACGAGATAGTTTGGTTTTAATCGCATTGATTAAGAGGGTTTGTCTCCACCGGAGCTCCCCCATTAGGGCGCCGATTGTAGTGGTAGTAGTAGTAGTAGTTGCTTCCGTTTGCCACCGGAGTCCCAACGCAAAGTTAATGCAGACTCTTCCGTAAGGCAATGCGCAGGTCGTAGATGGAGGTTATATTAAATTAAGGGACTTGCCTCCACCGGAGATCGAGCGGTAATCTTCATAAGCTCCCTCGTAGGGCACGTCATAAATGCAGAATATAACTGATTGACCCTTTATAGCTAGCCCAATCGTGCACAGTTCCCGCACACTACCATTCATTACGTAAGCCCTTGCCATGACCCGCCCCTAGCACATGCCTCAAGTTATTTCAGACCGTGGGATCACTGATGGTAGTATTCGGTTCAACTTGATAAAAAATAACAACATTGTTCACATTTCAGGTTCAAATATGTAATGACATACATTTGTAACGACACATTCTTGAGGTAGCCCTAACGCTACGGAACCCAGAGCGCTTCAGAATCTTGCCCCTCGAACCCGAAATATATATTTGTTATTATTATTATTTTTATTATTTGCTTCCATGTTCCACCGGAGTCCCAACGCGAAGTTAATGCAGAC
>SDVV010039620.1:0-10610 GCA_016164225.1 Gammarus roeselii | reverse complement strand
ACAAACTTCCAGCGGAGGTTGTAAACAGCAATACAATCGAAACGTTCAAGTCGCGGCTCGATAAGTTCTACATAAATCGCCGATAAATTGCTAAACCGTTCCATTTCCTGTTGTTATAAATAAATTAGAAATGGCACATGAAGCTCTCTTAGACGTTCTACTTCAAAACTAATTCTCTTGCCACCATAAGGCAACCTAGTTTGGGCCAATAGGCCTCTTAGACGTTCTACTCCAGAACTAACACTCTTGCTACCAAAAGGCAGCCTAGTTTGGGCCAATAGGCCTGTTGTTGTCTTCCTACACTTGTAAACACTTGTAAACTCATCGCTTGTACGACAGTTGCGTAGTAAGGAGCACGTGACAAGGACAAGGAAAGGACAACCGAAATCAGCTCCAGTGATGCGGTTACGTCACCCAAGGCTCCAATGTCAACGCTTCACCTTGAGGAGGTGCACTTAGATCCACAGAACGGGATGACGGATACGAGGCAGCCAGCACACGACTTACTTCACTGACAAGGCAGCTCGAACAATACCCACACACACTCAGCTACTTTTGTTCAAGAATATAATTAAAATCCTCGACACGAAATCTCCAATCGATATCATTTACCTTGACTTTCAAAATGCCTTTCATAAAGTTCCTCACAAGCACCTAGTTAATAAATTGCACAGTATCGGTATTCGAGGCGTGCTTAACAACTGGTTAAAATACTGGTTTACGGACAGACGGCAGCGAGTTGCACTTAACGGAGCTTCTTCCTCTAGGGGTAATTTTACAAGCAGCGTGCCTCAAGGATCCGTGTTAGGGCCAGTTCTCTTTATAATATTCATTAACGAGTTCGATAGCAACGTACTCTCAAACATTACCAAGTTTGCAGACGATACTTAGATAGGAGGAGAAGTGCAAACTGAACTAGAGTGTCAGCAGGTCCAACTAGACTTGAACACATTTGTAGATTGGTCAGATAAGTGGTAAATGAAATTTAATGTAGACAAATATAAAGTTATGCACATACGTTCCCACAACCTCAAACATGAACATTCATAGAATGTCCCGAAAGAAACTCATTCCTGTCACCGAAGAGAGAAATTTAGGTGTCATCATTAGTAACGACTTGAAAAGTAGCAAGCTGTAACGACGATGCTGCCTAGAAAGGCAACTAACTGCTTGGTATGATATCCCGCACTATCTCGTACAAAAATTGACACGTAATTCTCAAGTTAAGCAATGCATTCGTTAGACCGCATCTTGAGTATTCCGTTCAACTTTGGTCTCCATATCTTAGAAAAAACATTATTAAATTAGAAAAAGGTTCAGCGTAGAGTTAGCTAATCCATCCCTCCGCTACGGAATAGATCGTATGGAGACAGGCTACGTGAATTCAACCTTTATCCGCTGAAGAAGCATCGAGTTAGAGGTGACATGATCGAAGTGTGGAAGATTATGAAGGCTACGGAAAACGTCGACCGATCGAGCCTCTTCACTCTAGATACGAACGGAATGACTAGGAACAATGGATACAAAATCGTTGGGAAATGTTTCTCACACGACGTCACGCGCAATTTCTTCACGTATAGAGTTGTCGAAGAATGGAACCAACTTCCAGGGAATGTTGACAGCAGCAATACAATCGAAACGTTCAAGTTGTGGCTCGATAAGTTCTTCCTAAATCGCTGACAAATAGCTGAACCGAAGGTGATCATATCAACAGCTGCCAACATCGAGAGCATATGAGCTTCTTACGAACTTAGGTGATCATATCAACAGCTGCCAACATCGAGCTGCATGTGCGCTTCTTACGAACCAAGGTGATCATATAGACTGCTACCAACATCGAGCTGCATGTGCGCTTCTTACGAGCTAAGGTGATCATATCAACTGCTGCCAACATCGAGCTGCACGAGCGCTTCTTACGAACCAAGGTGATGTCAGGCGCTCATCAGCGGCTGACACTGGGAGTGTTAACCCCGTTCAATGGACACCAGTGTCAGCCGCTAATGGTTCGACTATCTCCTTTGTGCTGAGCAGGTGGCTACAAGATACCCTCGAAGGTAGGGAGGGGGGGGGAGTACACCGGCTACATGCGGTGCTAAGGCATGGATGACAGCGATGAGCGGTCAAGCCTTTGAGACGGTTCCTCACTCCAAGCCTTTGAGGTGGTTCACACCAAAACTTTGAGATGGATCACCACAAGCCTTTGAAGCGGCTCACACCAAAACTTTGAGACGGTTCACTCCAAGCCTTTGGGACGGTTCACTCCAAGCCTTTGGGACGGTCAACACCAAAACCAAATCTATTGTCAGATAGAAGGACCCGCAGCTTTGCAGCCGTATGGCTTAATCGCTAACATAAACTAACATGCCTCAAAGTGGTTTCAACTGTGACCTAAAAAAAGTGACAGCGTCAGCTGCACAAAGCGCGTAATTCAATAATGTCAACAAAAAAAAAAAACAGTGAGATACCAAGGAAGTTCACCTTTGTAGGTCATTGGGTTCATATATAGTTGTTCATTGCAAACATTGGTGCGTTCACGTAATGTTTTTAGAATATATTTCACAGCTGACTCATTCGTGCTGGTATTATCCGTACGCGTGGGGTCTTCCTTTGCCTAGAGAACATTTTGTGCTCCGAAAAACTAAACAACGCACTTATAATAGCAACATGAAATAATAGCGGTCGTGGTCGGCTGACTACCTGATCCAGTCGGACGAAGTTATTGCGCCCCGAAGGTCACACCCCCAAGGCACCAGCCAATCACAGAGCGCGCAGACTAGCCACGCCTTCCAACGGACCAATCACGAAACAGGATGTGTTACCGCCGTAACGAAAGTGACAGGATTCCGCTAAAACCTTTCTTGAAAGCTGGAGTAAGATTATTCATGTGCCAAAGCTGCGGGGAGAGACCAACAACGGAAAGCGGTACTAAGTGCGTAAAATTTTGACCAACCAATGAGAGGGAAGGGAGAAGGCCCTGCCTCCAGGAACAGCGAATGGGAAGACGGCATGGCGATGTGCGCAGTAAGGGAATTTAACAGGAGAAGAACGAACATCGTCACGTAATGACAAAGCCACACAGGAACGGACGGCGGCTATGATATGTTTCAGATTAATCCAAGGGAAAAGTGTACAAATGCAAAGTATACTAAGGAAGTGGCGGATTGACCGCTTTTTCACTGAACAAACTCAGGAAAAACATTTCAAAGGCCACGCATACGATGAATACTGAGTAAAATGAACTAAATCCACTAGGTGTAGTCCATTCCATTGCTCTGATTTCCATCCTACGCAGTTAATTTGCAATCAAATTTGATGGCAATATTTTCCCTACAAGCCAAATGAACAATATTGTGTGCAGTTGTGTCTGAGTAGCAACAGTAATTAAAAATAATACTTTAGACACTTGTGCATGTAGCTTATGCCTTAGTAGGCACTGTAGTATATTCCAGACACATAACTACATGAAAAATTCAGAAAGTTGGTTGACACTGTTATCGACCAATAGCAGTTTATTGTCTTTACTATTTGCAAGCTATTTGTATGAGCCATCTTTGCATATGTGGACTTGCATTTGCTTCTGTGCAATATATTGGTTTGACTTCTTACACGTGACTTGTAAGCGCAGGTGGAGCAAGGAGATTCTTTACCTGTTGTTACTAGTGCAATATTGCAGTTTTTTTTAACCTATTCATGAAGAGGATTTTGCAGTGTCCACACAGACAGAACTAGGCCATATCTTGTAGATGTTTTAAACATGGATCAGTCACTGTGCGTTTATGAGCATCTGTAGGTAAGTCCAAACACAATTGTTGTCTGATGTCTGAATGTGTTTGTGACCTACAAAAAGAAAAGTAGCACTTGTCATGATAGCAAAATACTGGTTTTCCATGTATTTTAATCAGAATTTCACTGTTATTATAATAAGCAAATACTGAAGTTTTCCTCCGATCTTGTTTGTTATCACTGCCAAATCAATAATGACAAGCAGACAGCTCTGCTTTCAGAGCAGGTAGTTAAACTGATTTAGTCATGATCTCAATCATTCATTACATCTCAATCTCAATCATTCATTACATTTTGTCAATATCACACAAAATATTGAAAATTGGTTGCATAGCCTAGCTGAAGGCTGTAAGTTCAAGCCTACCAGTCCCCAAGTAAGACATTTTGGCTGGTCTCTTAAATGGTTGAAGGTTGAACCATGAATGCTGTAGGACAAAAAGACTACCAGAGCAAGCTGGGGAAGGGAAGTTGCAATTAGAAGAGAAAAGGTGTGCTTTACCATATAAATTTTTTCAACGAAAATAGAATAATTAGAACAAACCAGCATTGGGAGACTGAAGTAAATTAACAGTGATTTCATTATTGAAATAACTTTGGGTCATAGCTAACCAAGATTGGCAGTGCATTGCCCAAATACAAGTCCACCAAGCTAACCACTTGGTCATCCAACACATATATAAGTGATGATTCAAGCTTTTAAGGGTATTGTACTGTTGAGTAGTAGTTTGATTTGGTTTTCTATCGGAGTCCCAACGCGAAAATGATGCAGATTCCCCCGTAGGGCAATTGAAGAGTGGCAGAGTAGTTGCAGCATATATTATGAGTAGGTTCAAAGTAGATTCAGAGTAGGTGCAACGTAGATTCAGAGTAGGTTCAACATAGATTCAGAGTAGGTTCAACGTAGATTCAGAGTAGGTTCAATGTATATTCTGAGTAGGTTCAACGTATATTCAGAGTAGGTTCAACGTAAATTCAGAGTAGGTTCAACGTAGATTCAGAGTAGGTTTAACATAGCTACAGAGTAGGTTTAACGTAGCTACAGAGTAGGTTTAACGTTGATTTGGGAGGAGGGAGCAAAGGTTCCACAATTCAGATGGGCCTCAAGTGGGTCCTACAGTTTCTCAAGAGGGTCCCATTGGGTCTCAAGGGTGTCCCAAAGGGCCCCAGAAGGGTCCAAGGGGTCCCCCAAAATCCTCCTGGTCCTCCAAGTCCCCCAGGGCCCATGGGTACCCCGCTTCCCTAGGTCGCCTTGTCTCAACCAATCTTGATATATATAATAACAAATGCAAAATTTAGCACTGTAAAAAAAAGGCAGAGAATAATAATAGAGCCCACTAAAATAAAGTGTTAATGATCTATAAAATGAATAATCATCGATCCACCCCAGTGTACTGTTCAAGGTGCGACTACAAACTCATAACCTTTGTGTAACTCTAATAATCAACTTACTTAGAAGTGACTGAACACTATAAGTTGCCACTAAATGTTGTTACATGTATTCTCAAATAAAACTAGTAGTAATCTGCAAATGGCTTAACTTGCATAAAGACAACTGGAGTAGTGATTACTATTGATCAAGAACATAATTAGTTGCAGGACAGTCACATCAACAGGGCAGCTATGAACTGCTACCCACACAAACATTCATCACTCTAGTAGGGAGGAAAGCAGACATAGGCAAGCAAAAAATACCAACATAATGACTCCAACCTCTAGACAGAAGCACAGTAGCTATGAGTCACCACATGTTATGTTTCCAAAAAGTCAATAATTATGATATCAACAATAAATCAATCATCAATCTACTTCCCAACTTCATTGTAGTTCAACAGTGACTGATCCTTGCTGCTGCAGCTATGGGTACTCCAAAAACCATATTGATGAGTTGTGAAGATATTTCTGCCATTGATTTGCAGCAATTCAATGTCATGATTCGTGATTACAGGTTGTAAGTCAGAAAATCAGAATGAAAAATACCTATGAACCTTTCTGGAACAACTATTGATTTGCTTCAGGATATATTTTCAGGGACAGTTCAAAAGGTTTGGATTAGCAATTGCTGGTGCATTGGCCCAAAAACACTACTCATGGCAGGGCCTGGTAAACACAATCAAAGCTGTCCCTTGACTAAGCTGGGGAGACAATCTTGTCAAGATCTGAGAAAGATGGGCATGCTTTGGTCACGGCATACTAAATAAATACAGGGAATGTTCAGAAACACTTGTTATGATATCATGAACAATTAAGTCATTTGGTTACTCAATTTGTCAAGATTTCAACAAACTATGCATGGAATAGACAATATTCAAGTTTATTGTTAAATGATAATTGTCCAACAAGGATCTTCATTGTCAGTTGGGGTGCAAATTTTAGTGACAGGAAATTTAAATCAGGGGATTAAATTAGGGCGGTCCATACATCTTCACCAGAAGGTCAGGTGAAGTCCTTGAGAACATAACTAACCCGTTTCACAACATAAGTTGTGATTTCTATACGTGTAACTACAGTAGGCAAACAATGAATCAGTGTATAGGTATTTCAGTGGAACTGTGATGACTATAACAATCACACCATTTGAAGTTAGTATAGCAGCACCATTGCAAGTAGGTACTCACCGAAGTCTGCAAATTGCTTTACGGAGAGAGGAGACGGATTAAACTGAGAGTAGTAATCCAGCCTCTCCTCCAGTGCTGCACGAAGCGGCCTAAATAACACACGGTAGATCCTCATGACTGCGATGAATTGCTAAAACAAGCTTTGAACCAACGAAGTGGGCGGTGTCAACTTGAAAAATAACTTCTGTAGTATGGCAGAGAGGTTAAAGATGCACGTCAATGCTTGACAGCTAGAGATGTCTGACTGAACCTTACTACGTGACGATATGATTCCAGCTGGTCTACAACAACAAACAAACGTACTAGATGTACTAGCAAGAAAACGCTCGTAGGGACTGTATTTCCATCTAACTGTTAGGGGTATTCGAAAAGAAGGTTATATGTTACAGGTACCATCATCCATAATTGTTACCTCATTCTGTATTTTATACTTAGAAGCATATCCCATTCATGATTTCTACCAGAGATACGTAATTGAGGGTAGTGTGAGCTGAGCACCATATCTTGTACAATAGTACTTACTGGCGCAATGTCTCCGCGCAACGTAGCCCCCTCTACCCGCTCATCCATGTTCCAATAATGCATTTTTTAAGAATGTTCCTGGTTTTACCGAGAGCCTTGGAATTATTATTCGAATATTTTGACAATAATTTATTTTTCGACTGTTTACTATGTTTTTATATTTGAAATTTTATAGTTTGAATTTGTTATTCGATATTGAACCAATGTTTTAGAGGATGGCTAATTTCATAAGAGCTTTATATTTTCCACCGCCAGTGAATGCAAGAATGGAAAATTACCGGCCTCAGATCCGAGGAACGTTGTCTCTCAGGGTCACCTTCATTGCTGATGTTGCAATATAGGCCATGGAAACGAGTTGGTAGAATACCCTTCATTCATTGTAACAATGTTATTGACAAACATTGGATATATTTTCATACCGCCGACAGGTCAACAAATAACATTCAAAATCAAGTGCATTAATTTCATACACAGACTCGAAGCCGAATACCCCTGAAGTGGGGTGGGGACGGTAGAACATATCTCAAACTCCTCCTATGCCCTCACACGCAAACCAAAACTTTGTTTTTTAACGCTAGAGGGTCCGGTCAGAACACGATGAGCACACTTCGGGTACGGAGTGAGGACCGAGATCAGTGTCAGCAGCAGGGCTCGATGGCTTTCGCTGGTTAACTCCTGCGTCGTCATGAGTGGCGCGCTCTCTCTCACCCACGTCCATACCGTTTCTCAACAAGAATGAATACTCATACAGTATGGTATTCTTTGTAGCATAAATAAACCAATACATAAATGTTCATAATAAATATAGAATGGCTATGATGATAAGGTAAGACCATTAAAGTAAATCAAAAAACATAATTAACTGCATCAGAACGTGTAACTGCGTAAAAGGCACCGTTTATGAAAGTGTACGGTACAGTACAACTAACAAAAAACTTTATTCACACACGAATGGGATCGATTTTTTTTATTCCAAAATTTATATGTAGATATAAACAAATCTGAAATACGTATGAAGTTAGGCCACGACCATCGAATCAGGTTGAAAATCCTTATATAGTTTATGACATAGGGTATGGTATCTGAGTAAATGAGACCGAGTATGACCGGTAACAACATCATGCTTCCATAGACAATCTTGAGTGCACAACTTTCCGTAACGCGTCACGACCGAAAACATATCAAAGAAAGTTTAAAGCTCCCAATGAATCTGCGCGATATTCCAATGACACGCAATATTGAGATCAGGCAAGATCTTTTGCAGAACAATTGGCAACAATTCCTTATTCTGAATTTCCGCCTAACACATTGGGTAGCAAAGGTTGACAGGGTATGTGCGGGCTAGTCGAGTTATAGAGCCACGTCCTGCATGCCTATGTGCTCTGAACTGGGCAAATTTATGCGCAAATCAATGCTGTGGGAGGTGAGTCCTTGCCGTGGGAGGTGATTTCCTGCTGTGGGAGGTGAGTCCTTGCCGTGGGAGGTGATTTCCTGCTGTGGGAGGTGAGTCCCTGCCGTGGGAGGTGATTTCCTGCTGTGGGAGGTGAGTCCCTGCTGTGGAAGGTGAGTCCCTGCCGTGGGAGGTGAATTCCTGCTGTAGAAAGTTAGTCCCTGCCGTGGGTGGTGTGTTCCTGCTGTAGGAGGTGAGTCCCTGCTGTGAGAGGTTAGTTCCTGCCGTGGGAGGTGTGTTCCTGCTGCGGGAGGTGGGTCCCTGCTGTGTGGGGTGAGTTCCTGCCGTGGGAGGTGTGTTCCTGCTGCGGGAGGTGGGTCCCTGCTGTGGGAGGTGAGTCCCTGCCACTGTGTGAAGCTGTGTTGCACGCTTTCATACGTTCGGGCAAATTTATGTGCAAATCCCTGCTGTGGGAGGTGAGTCCTTGCCGTGGGAGGTGATTTCCTGCTGTGGGAGGTGAGTCCCTGCTGTGGGAGGTGAGTTCTTGCCGTGGGAGGTGTGTTCCTGCTGCGGGAGGTGGGTCCCTGCTGTGGGAGGTGAGTCCCTGCTATTGTGTAAAGCTGTGTTGCACGCTTTTATACGTACGGTAAAAGTGTATGATAAATTGAACAACTTTACCTGCATGAGTTGAACGGTATAGGATCAGATGCAGTGACGTTGAATGAAATATGAACTTGCTGAAGAGGTATTTAGTTACCTATTTACACCTTACCCATACACCTTTGGGCACAGTTACAGGGCTTGGCTTGTGAGCGAGAATATTGTGGAAAAGGAATTTAATCAAAGTTAAATCTATGTTGACAAATTGATTGATTCAATTTATGCATAAAGTATGTGTATTCAGTTGGAGGTGTATAAATCGAGCAAATTTATGATTTCTACGAGCCAACAGGCCGCGCTAGAGCCTACGAGCCATGGTTGTTGCCTGGTTCCTATCAACAGGCCGCGCTAGAGCCATCAAAGCTGACGCAAAGCCAATGTGAACGATTCAATGCCAGATCAAGCTGAAGGTAAGTACACGACACTTTCCCAGAAACATGTCATGACCAAAAATTATCACAGTCAGATTAAAGTGCATAATAATTATGAACACTTGATGACATAAAGTAATACGATCGGATATCAGTAGTTGGTATGTCTGCAAGACGTGCCCTGCAAAGGAATAAGATAAGGCCTAGTTAGCGACGGGTAGGGTTGGCCGAAGTCAGGCGGACGGGACCGGAACTGGTTTTAGCAGGCGGAAGGGGTGGACGGACGGGCCTAGATTGAGGAAGTTTTATGTTATGAACATTTTAATTTATATGAATTAATAATGTTTATCGTATTTATAAATGTTTTCTCTTCTTTAGATAGCTGTATTGGGGTATACTTGGTCAATACTGTTACTCACTATATATATTTATCCGTTGCTGGTAGGAATATTGTTATAGCACGTTTCTGGAGGTGTGGGGAGCGGTAGGGGATCCTCTAGGCAAAAAATTGGATGCGCTCTTGAAAATTAGGTGAAATTGCTCGTACCTGTTATATGAATTGCTTACATCATTTCCGTTGCATAATTGCTATGTTTGAGTGTTTGCATCCTTATGTATTTATGTCTAGTTTTGTACATATATGTTTGTATTCTTATCTAGTTGGGGTATAATTGACTCATTCGGTGGTTGATTGTTGGGTTCTTAGCGGCTGGGTGCTTGGTTAAAGCCTGTTGGTTGGATTTGGGGTAATGTTTTGTGATATCCATCTATTTATTTTATATGTATATAATATCTATAGGAATAGTAGGGTATAATAGTTTGGTCGTTGGCGGGTTGATGTATATATTTCTTAGAATGCAGTGCGTAGCTTCGTTACGAGAATCTATCTGCCCCATAACGCATTATCCAGTTTTGAACCAGCTATATCGGTGTTACCATGTATCCACATGTTCCAGATGAATCGTTATCAAGCGTGTGCAGACTGTTCGGGTAGTCGTATCTCGATTTTTTTTTGTATTGCGAGTATCGGTTGGATGCCTAATAACGAGAGTAGCTGAATGATATGGATTTATTGTAAGTTATTATATTGTGTTATTTATACTTAGTCTGATCGGTTGATATATGTTGAATTTGTATTTTTTTTAATTTTAAATAGTTACCTCATACAGTTATAAGAATTTTTAGGATATTTTAAGCTTGCATCTTCCATGTAGCACAATATTTCAGGCATAATTGGTCGGTTATTGCATCATTTTGATAATCTTATGT
>SDVV010039619.1:0-10610 GCA_016164225.1 Gammarus roeselii | reverse complement strand
TATATACACGTCCTTCGAGAATAGGCCTAATGAACATCTGTTGACCGATCAATTTGAAACCGTAACTTTGCCCACAAACACAAGCTAAATGCATAAAACCAGTCACCAGAAAATGCATTCTATTCATGAGCATGTCCGAAACTACCACCACCATAACTCTCCACATTGAGACACCATCTAATCGTTTTTACTCTGATGATACATATGTTTTTTTATGTTGCCACCGATCACAATTGTCTTTGCTAATTACCATAAGTGTTAACTAGCGTTTTGTCTATTTCTATGTTTTAAATGTTCCAGTAGTTTTAGTATAATTAAAATACGAACTCAGTCTTTTCGAGGAACGATAGGCAGCTTCTAACTTTGACAAAGGTTAACTCGATTTTAATTTAATTCATTGAAATATTTCTAACAATTACCGTACCATTTTTGATGATACAATCATTGCCTTATAAGCTAATGTTTTGCTTTGTCTTCTATAACAGAAGTATATTCATCCAACTTGTGTATTCCAGCATTGTATTATTCGGATTGTCAATCATTTAATCATTTCCTAGCGGTCTTGAAGTGTGTATATCGTAAATTCAGTTGTTTGGTATGTATTTTATGTATAATTTTTTTTTGTATAACTTATGTCGCCTATTCACCCCTTCACTATTAATACAATGGTTTAGACCCATCTTTACAATATGTTAGCGCTTTTCGATTTCCCAACCCTACATTGTATTCATGTATTCAGGCCGCCGTGGCCGAGTGGTTAGCGTATCCGACTGCAGTGTCAGCCTCTGGTGCTGCATGTCGCGAGTTCGAGCCTCGGCAGGGACACGGCGGTCTTGTGGCGGGGAGATTGGGCGCCTCCCCCCTCTGTGTCTGCCTAGCTTAGTCACCCCCCTAACTAGGTGGAAACGGCTGTATGTCTATACATACATGTCTATACTATACATATTGTATTCATATTTTCTGGATAATTCATGTCGTCCATCCACATCTTTGTCATCGTACAATAATGTAGACTACTCATTACAATATGTTAGCACATTTTGATGTCCCAACCCCATGTTCTCGGGACTCTAATCACATGCACGTGCATGCGTGATTTCCCACCCCATGTACTTTTTATTTTCCATACTCATGTATTTTGTTATTTATCCACTATAAGTTTTTCTTGTTTTTCAACCCCGTGTGTCACTGGTTTTCCCAATGCTACGTAGTCGGAATTATTTTGTCAAAATAGACATTTTTTGTATGTGCACAGATGATACTGTTGTAAATAATATTTCGCTCCATGTAATCCAAACCGGCGGCCCCTAGAGATGAGCTGTGACGAATTCAAATTGAACTCTCGTTTCCGTTCATTCAAGTAGCGTAGTTGATAATGAAGTTTCATGTCTTATGTTTAAGAATGTAAATATTTCATAAAAAAATGAAAACCCATTGCCAGACGAAGAAAATAAATGATCTAATAATAATAATAATAATAATAATAATAATAATAATAATAATACTTGAACCAATTGAAGATTTTACAAAAATCTTGTTAATGACTTTTTGGTGAATCTGAGGTCCACTTCTCACAGTGAGACCGCTCCAATTTTCCACAGTGAGACTGAATTGATCTTTTCAGAGTGATTCTGTTCAACTTTTAAATGTTAGACTGTTCAGCTTCTGCATAGTGAGACTGTTCCCCCTTTTCCCAGGACGGGTTCAGCATGTCGACGGGACGGCGCTCTACTCCGGGGTCCGCGAGCAAGGACCCAGACTTCAACTTTGCAGATGCCTCGAGGGTGAGGGATCATATGGAGTGGGAAAGATAGTTAAAAATGAATTTACACCATTGATCCACGTAGGTGTAGACTAAATATTTACCCAAAATACATCTCTATCACCGAACTGAGATCGTCAAGAGCACACATAAAACATCGTTATCACATATGTTGGTCTGTGTATCAGTGAATAAATCACGCCCTTTCAGAGCACGGGACCAGGTACACCTGGTGGTACCAGCGTCTGTGTATCAGTGAATAAATCACGCCCTTTCAGAGCACGGGACCAGGGACACCTGGTGGTACCAGCGTCTGTGTATCAGTGAATAAATCACGCCCTTTCAGAGCACGGGACCAGGGACACCTGGTGGTACCAGCGTCATCAACAGCCGCAGGGCTTCTGTGGACACGTCTCAGTCACGGGACATCAAGATGAGGGACGTCCTGCTGCAGCCGCAGGAGATACTGGCGTGAGGAGGGGTGGGGTGATGGGTAGTCATGGTTCACGGATTTAACCCTTTACCGAACAAGAAGCCCATTATGGATTTTACTTTGTCTCTCATTAGACAATTAAATTCATATCTGGTGAACTCACCTACCGCTAAAGGTTGTGTGAAATTGTGTGTGTCGGTAGGATCCAGGGCAGGGTGCTGGGAAGTGTGACGGAATTGGGATGCAATGTGAAGCTCTGAAATGCAGTGTGAAGGGCATTCAAATAGCTTTAGAAGCTGAGGCACTGGACGAGTGTTGCAGGTAATTTAGGCTCAATAGCGTCATGTAACAATTCACATAAGGCATGGCTTGGACCATGAAAGGGAACAATACAAAAATAAAAAGATGTTAGTTTACATGATTAAATTTCGTATTACTAAAAAATATTTTTTATTTCATTTTCCTTGACTTTTCATTTCTATTTTTCCGACAAAAAAAATCGTGCAAATGTTCGTGAAACTGGAAATATACAACGAATCTTCGTTCGCCGTTATACATTTTGTCTCTGTTCTTTTGAATGCAAATAATATTTATGTAAATATTTACTCCGTTTTTGTAAACCGTAGTTATTTACTTATGGTAGTCAATGCGTCATGCAATGTACATTTGTAAATATGTCTATGAAAACATGAAAAGAAATCCGGTGAATATTATACGTGCTGTAATAGCAATGTACGTCTGTATACGTGCGCTTGCACAGGTGCCAAAAATAATTGTCCTTTTGGTATATGTTTATATAAATAAAGTAAAGGTTAATTCGTTGATCGGATATCGTTGCTCTGCATAGTTCATTACTATGGTCTGTTATAATGAGCAACTAAATCAAGCACCGGTTTCAACAAATGCTATACATAAAAAAAACTTTTATTTGTCGAACTTTGAAGGATGGGCAGATATTTATTCCATTGACGAGTGATTCAACTTAATAGGGATTTTTTATATGGAATTATATCAATTTAAATACAGCTTCTAAACAGCTTGTGCTAGTCGATTTTCCTCTAGACACTAAAGTTTGAAAACACGTAAGAAAATGATTATTCATTGATTTTGTAGATCATTACTTTTTAACCAATCGTATTTTCCTACTGCGCACCCCATAATCTGTGTTCCCCAGGCTGTACGCGTCCCCAAGTCAAGTGGCCAAGGGCGAGACGGTTAACTTAGCATCGTTGAACTGTCAGAACCAGAGCGTGTTCGTTGTAGTGGATACCACGGCCCCCCTGCCACGTAAACTCAGGTGAGGCACGCACTCTGTCAGGGTGAGACAGACGAGGCTACTAAATGAGACACTCTGTCAGGGTGAGACAGATGAGGCTACTAAATGAGACACTCTGTGAGGGTGAGACAGATGAGGCTACTAAATGAGACACTGTCAGGGTGAGACAGATGAGGCTACGAAATGAGACACTCTGTCAGGGTGAGACAGATGAGGCTACGAAATGAGACTCTCTGTCAGGATGAGACAGATGATGCTACTAAATGAGACACTCTGTGAGTGTGAGACAGATGAGGCTACTAAATGAGACACTATGTGATGGTAGCAGCAATGTGACATAATTTTGGTTTTTTATTACTCCTATAAATTAGGCATGTATGAACAGGATAACTCCAAACTCAATCATGCAACAAAATCATATTTTTGCCCTAATCTGTGTAACGAAGCTTAACAAATAATCGTATCTTAACGCAATTGCCTGGCCAACTGCAATCCAATATGCTTTGGGCCTCTTGGATTTTTCTCCTCGCCGCTGGCCGCCAGATGGCATGAAAAGATGCCAACACACTACTCAAAAATGTTGTTGCTGGTCAGAAGGACGGCCTCCCTGGGAGGGTCAGCGAGCAAGGCCGAGACACTACCTCCTTTCAAGCCCCCTGTGGCCCAGGACAAGGAGGAGAAGGCCCTCAGCATGAAGCAGGAGGCCAGGGGCAAGGAGGAATTGGAGACCATGGGCGCGGTGAGGACAAGGAGCTGGGTAGAGAATGAGAACATATCCTCCACCATGTCAAAAGTGGAGGACATGATGGATATGGGTTATGTATAACGAATATGTAACAAGGATGCATAACGCGGATACGTAACACGGATACGTAACACGGATATGTAACACGAATAAGAAACACGGATATGTAACACGAGTATGTTACACGGACATGTAACACGGATAGGTATCACGGAAATGTAACACGGATAGTTAACACGGATGTGTAACATGGATATGCAGCACGGATATGTAACATTGATATGTAACATGAATATGTATCACGGATAGGTATCACGGATAGGTATCACGGATATGTAACACGGATATTTAACACGGATATGTAATTCGGGTATGCAACACGGATATGTGACAAGGATGTGTAACACGGTTATGTACCACAGATATGTAACATGGATCTGCAACACGGATATGTAAAACGAAAATGTAACACGGATATGCAACACGAATATATAACATGGATATGTAACACGAAAATGGAACACGAATATGTAACTCGGATATGTAACATGGATAGGTAATTTGGGTATGTAATACGGATATGTAACACGGTAGGACTGAGGTCTTGTCATCTCAATGCAGTAGCGACTTGAAAAGGGATAAAACGTTATCAACGAAAAGAAAAGGGAAAATTTGGGGGGTATGCGTTATCCCAAGGTGATTATTACACTTCAGCTGACAGAGTTGACAAATAACGTGGGGAGGACACATAATGGGTTGTGATGAGTATCACATGTGGTTAAAGGTTGCAACTTATTGAAGAAGATCGTAATCACTAGTGTTTGTCTGATCGATGTATTGATAACTTGGTAAAATAAAATAAAAATATCATGGGGAAGGCGAAGATTTGTAAAAAAATTGTTCATCGTTTATATTCTATTCTTGTTTGGAGAGATAATAGTCTTAAAACCTCTATGAGCTGATCAACGTCGTATCGCTTTCTTATTATTTGTTTCTTAATATTTACACATCAGGGCATTCCGTGACTCGTAAAAAATACACTGTTCAGCAAATGTTCACGGCGATATTGCCCCGTTGAAAATACTCATATATACAGAAAGACAGTTTCAATGCGGTGTTTAAAGACTGTCAGTTCGAATGCCCGCCAAACCCCATTGGCAGCGTTCACTGACGCTGTAACTGTCCGCGGGTGTTCTTCCTCCCAATATTTCTTGAATTCATAATGAATGTCAATATATTTGCACCGTTTCAGCTCCACTACACCTTTTTACAATCAATAATTTATCTCCATTTTTATATTTTAATATACGGTCAAATTTTACCGAGTAGGTCCCCGCTTGGTTGAAGGCGGAGCTCAACGACACGGAGATTGTGTGGTCGGGGTCGAAACCTGATAAGAAAGACGTTAATAAACGTCCCATGACCACACCGGCGCAGCTGCCCTCACATGTCAACGTGCGGGAGACGGCGCAGGAAGAAGACGAGGAGGATTGGCGGCCGCCTCTCATCAGGCGGCAGGCGAGGCAGCCTTTCTCCAAAGAAGGTCAGGTCTACGAAATATATTAATTTGGTGTTGTGCGAGAGATTTGATGGCGTACCTTCGATCAACTTGCTTGCAATAGCAAATGAACTATAGGTTCTATAAGAATTCAGATTCTAATTGTAGGAAAAACTAAAATAATATTCCAATTATCTTTTATTTTGTGACACATCATAGCATTCGGATATTTTTTCGTCACTAAAACTCAATAATAGAGGAATGTTAAGGGCTAAAATGAGTTATGCGTGTGAGACCATGAGAGGAGGATAGGTGTGTCTTGAAGCTGGGCATTCGGCCCTGCGTCTGTATCATCATTAAACTAGCTATACAACGCCACTCGCTTGTCCCCGCCGACTTTATTTCCTCTTGTGCTTCCTCCCAGATCCCGATGGGCGCCCTGACTCCCCATTCACCCCCAGTAGCCCTTCCAACGAACCAGGACGGTGGACAAAGGCCTCAGGGAGGCGAGGTAGTCACAGCTCTCACCTTGCCGTCAAAAAGCAGGGCAACAGCACTGCCGAGCAGATCAGGCTGAGGAAGCTCAACAGAGAGCTTATCCTGAAGGAAAATAAGCTCAAGAACCAGTCCACTGACATTGCCAAGGTAATGTGCCCAGGGCTGGGACTGGGCTTGAATTACATGGTTTATGTGATCAAAAAATCTGCAAGAGTAGTGGTAAACGAAGAACTTTTTAGATGATTGATTAATAACAGTATTTTTTGCTTCGTTCAGAGTTGTGTGATAACAGAAAATGGTACCCAATTCAACAGATTTGTCATTTATACAAACAAATCCACTAATTGCAGTTGAGAGGTAAACAGATGCCATCAGCCGTCCGTTCACCTCTCGACTGCAATAACTAAACATTCTTCACCTTTCTTCGTCAAATGAACTCAAGGAAGAGTTGGGTAAATGACTCTGTTAATGTTGTTAATTACAAAATTTGGCTCTACTATGTCTGAAATCTGATAATTTGTAAAATCTGTTTTGAAGAAAGTCAAGATGTAAATTTTCTTGAGTGTTCTTAATTCTCATCTTCTCTGGTCAGGAGAAGGAGGCCGCCCTGAACGACGAGATCGAGAGGCTCCGATCCGAGCTGCTGAAGCACCAGGACCTCCAGAACAAGGCCCTCAGGAACAATTTGGTCGACGAAGAGAAGTCTGTCACAGATTCCACAACCTGTGCCGTCATGTAGCAGCGTCTTCGGTCTAGTACCGGGGATACCCAATACTGGGCAGGGGATGTGTTGTCGATGTCGGTTGATGTGTTCCAGTGGAACTTCAATGCTGATGCATTCCACTCCAGCGTGAGCTTGATGATGCTGTAAAAGGAGCTTTGTCCTTTCTCCTCCTCAGCCTGGAAATCTCCTCTCTTTGGTTCCACTCCCTCATCGCCCCTAGCCGGCCTGCCCTCCTTACAAATTACATTATCACTTCTCACCTCTGCTAACACCCCCTGGGATGTTTGCTCCCAACTTATAACCTATTAAAGTAAACCAAATGTTATTATAATTACTTATATTGTAGGATCATATCAGCAACTACCGGCATGGACCGGAACTCTGACAACACGACTAAACTTGCCCTTCCCCGGCTTTCACTCATGAGCGAGCGCCATCACAGCTGCGGGGCATAGAAACAAGACAGCCTCGAGGTACAGGCCTGGGCATCACTGTTTCGACGCCACACTCAGAAGACATAAAGACAAAAATAATAGCCAGAATACAAAAATGCTCATGAAATTAAGTTTGATTTCCGACTCTTCCATTTGTCGCTCACACTCACTAGTGTGACGTCACAACAAGACTTACCGAGCCTGTATCTCTGGTAACTGTTAAAAGAGTTTCATTCAATCAGACATATTTCACTAGTCCAGGTGTCGTACAAATAACAAACAATATATTCAGATGCATTCCAAGCAACTTTGGAAGAAATCCTGGGCAGCTTACTCATTTAACAATGTATTCAGATTTATTCCCAGCAACTTTCGAATGTATTCATGACATCTCCCTTGGCAATAACGATGATTTTTTATTAGTGTATGAAACGGGAAAGTTGGTGTTGAGCAATAATTCGTTATATTGCTGGAGAGGTGCAGCACCTCTTTCGCTGCTATACACCCTTTTCACTTTTGACCGCAAGATGGCAGCACGACGTAAACAAAACCTGGCGGGCTGGTGGCGCCAGGTTTTGTTTACATCGTGCTGATCGAATTACCGTGCTTAAGAAGCCGACTTGTTCGTGATATGATTAATAATGATCCTTTTGAAAACGCAAGTCCGTGATGACGCAACCACCAGGCTTTGTTGACGTCGTGTCGCCATCTTGTGGTGATCGTGAAACTGCCCTTTGTTGTAGTATGAAGGACCTGCCAGCCTGTCCAATTCAATTCCCTGGTAAAATCCACGATTTTCCAGCTGGTTGATTTGTGCATGCGACTATACTTTGTCAGTGAAGTAATGTTCTTCATATAAAAACTTTCCACTGACATGTTGGGTAGTACAACATGAACAACTAGGATTTTTAACCCTATTTTATTCTCTTAGCTGAATGTGATGAATGCATCCTGCATGTGGTACTAATTCATAGGTACAGTGCGCCAGGAAGTAGGATGATTGAAAGACCGGTACTTTGGACAGTTGCGGAAGAAAATTGGTTAACATTTTTTAAATTAAAGACTTCTACAAATGATACATTTTATAAGAGTTGGATACGCGCAATTTGATCAGTAGCTGTGCCCGGCCAGATCAATACCGCGCCCGGATTTAATTGCCGTGCTTGGATGCAATACCGCGCCCGGATTTAGTAGCCGTGCCCAAATACACTACCGCGCCCGGATTTAGTGCCCGTGCCCAATGCAATACCGCACCCGGATTTAGTGTCCGTGCCCAAATGCACTACCGCACCCGGATTTAGTGCCCGTGCCTAAATGCAATACTGCGCCCGGATTTAGTAGCCGTGCTCAAATGCGATACCGCGCCTGGATTTAGTAGCCGTGCTTGAATGCAATACCGCGCCCGGATTTAGTAGCTGTGCCCAAATGCAATACCGCGCCCGGATTTAGTGCCCGTGCTCAAATGCAATACCGCACCTGGATTTAGTGCCCGCGCCCAAATGCACCACCGCGCCCCGATTTAGTGCCCGTGCCCAAATGCAATACCGCGCCCGGATTTAGTGCCCGTGCCCAAATGCAATACCGCGCCCGGATTTAGTGCCTGTGCCCAAATGCACTACCGCACCCGGATTTAGTGCCCGTGCCCAAATGCAATACCGCGCCCGGATTTAGTGCCCGTGCCCAAATGCAATACCGCGCCCGGATTTAGTGCCCGTGCCTAAATGCAATACCGCACCCGGATTTAGTGCTTGTGCCCAAATGCAAACCGCGCCCGGATTTAGTGCCCGTGCCCAAATGCAATACCGCGCCCGGATTTAGTGCCATGCCCAAATGCAATACCGCGCCTGGATTTAGTGCCCGTGCCCAAATGCAATATCGCACCCGGATTTAGTGCCCGTGCCCAAATGCAATACCTCGCCCGGATTTAGTGCTCGTGCCCAAATGCAATACCGCGCCCGGATTTGGTGCCCGTGCCCAAATGCAATACCGCACCCGGATTTAGTGCCCGTGCCTAAATGCAATACCGCGCCCGGATTTAGTGCCCGTGCCCAAATGCAATACCGCACCCGGATTTAGTGCCCGTGCCTAAATGCAATACTGCGCCCGGATTTAGTGCCCGTGTCCAAATGCAATACCGCACCCGGATTTAGTGCCCGTGCCTAAATGCAATACCGCGCCCGGATTTAGTGCCCGTGCCCAAATGCAATACCGCACCCGTTGAAAAGTATCAACAATCAACCAGTAACAAAATAACATAATTTCAAGTAACCTGCAAGGAAGAAACAGACCGGACGTGTAAACTAAATATTCTAATGAAATAATTTGTGTTGCGGCATTTGTGTCTCGACTGAACTGCCGAATGGGTTCTAAAAAATGATTTAATGTTGATCTATTTCAAAAATTTATTTCGCAACTGCACAGTTAAATGTTATATATACTTTGGATTACAGTCTACTCAAAAGTTTTATTCCGATATAGTAATGGAATCAAATCCCTATTCCATATTAGATTGAACGTTATCATAGGTTTTTCGTTGCAGGATTACACAAGAAGTAAACTCGATTTTCCCTCGAATAATGAACTTGATCAGAATTTTTGTTGTGACATTATTTCTGAACAACATTTCCAAATCATCTTTGCAAATTGAATTTTGCGTACGTTCAAATAAGTATCAAGAACTGATCATCTATCATTTTTCTGTACATGTAATCGTAACCGAATTTTCTGTAAGGAGAACACAGAACTGAGCGTCTGTTGTTGTTGAAGTTACTTGTTAGAGCGCTCATTGTAATTAGGTGTTGAGCCACCGTTGATATACATTGATGATTCAACAGTTGAAAAAAACATCAGAGTTAAGAAACTGGGACCACTGCAAGAGGTCTCATCCCCAGCATGAAACCTCGCACGATGCACGAAGAGGTGGGACCACTGCAAGAGGTCTGATCCCCAGCATGGAACCTCGCACGATGCACGAAGAGGTGGGACCACTGCAAGAGCATGGTACCTCGCTTGATGCACGAAGAGGTGGGACCACTGCAAGAGCATGGTTCCTCGCACGATGCATGAAAAGGTGGGACCACTGCAAGAGCATGGTACCTCGCACGATGCACGAAGAGGTGGGACCACTGCAAGGGCATGGTATCTCGCACGATGCACGAAGAGGTGGGACCACTGCAAGAGGTCTGATCCCCAGCATGGAACCTCGCACGATGCACGAAGAGGTGGGACCACTGCAAGAGG
>SDVV010039618.1:0-10611 GCA_016164225.1 Gammarus roeselii | reverse complement strand
GTCCTGAGTTACAAGCATAATGAGCCCTGATGTCCTGAGTTACAAGCATAATGAGCCCTGATGTCCCGAGTTACAAGCATAATGAGCCCTGATGTCCCGAGTTACAAGCATAATGAGCCCTGATGTCCCGAGTTACAAGCAGAATGAGCCCTGATGTCCTGAGTTACAAGCATAATGAGCCCTGATGTCCTGAGTTACAAGCATAATGAGCCCTGAAGTCCTGAGTTACAAGAATAATGAGCCCTGATGTCCCGAGTTACAAGCAGAATGAGCCCTGATGTCCTGAGTTCAAGCATAATGAGCCCTGATGTCCCGAGTTACAAGCAGAATGAGCCCTGATGTCCCGAGTTACAAGCAGAATGAGCCCTGATGTCCTGAGTTACAAGCATAATGAGCCCTGATGTTCTGAGTTACAAGCATAATGAGCCCTGATGTCCTGAGTTACAAGCATAATGAGCCCTGATGTCCCGAGTTACAACCATAATGAGCCCTGATGTCCCGAGTTACAAATATTCTTGCACTAGAAAATTGCGTTGTGCTGGCATTGTTGCTGTTATTGCTTAGCCACAGCTCTTCCGGTTGAGTAGCCACGGCTGGCGCACAGCCCGGAAGCCAAGATACCCATCGGCATGTGCACGTTTGAAATCTCACGGCCAGTGCAGGTTCCCATACTGGACCCAAACCTCAGCAAAAATTGATGCTGTCTCACGGTTGCTCTCATAGATTCCACGCGGACGTGATATGATTGAGTTCGCCGGGTACAAGAGCCAGGCACGGCTGCATGACGGGCTTTACCACATCGGGCGTGACCCAGCATCGCATTGTATATAGGTTGGAGATTAGTTCTGAAGTAGAACGTCAAACAGAGGCTCATGCATTGGTAGGTTTTTGTAAAAAATGATCCATGTAGCGAATGGTTGCAGTATGACATTAAATTTAACGAAGATGCTTGTAACCCCTCAACTCAACACCTGACAAAAAAGCCACCGACCCATAATGTTGATTTGCGATTGTTTCATTCCTCGTAAAAATCATGGTGACCGATGTCATAGCGTACTAGTTCAGCTGTTTGAGGTACATTTCCCGCTTATAACAGAACAGTTCTGCCATAAACAAGCAAGAATCCGTGGATGACACCGGGTTTACAGGTTTGACACAAAAAAGGACGACTGTGCCTTAGATACAGAAGGCATCCTCTCACGAGTAGAGATGAATTGAAACATGACACAAATGAATTCACAAAACTAACTATTATTGTTCTTGAAGATTACGTTCAAAATCTGACTGAGACCTCGCAATGAAACAGCGAAGCAGGGAAGACCCTTAGTAACCTCCTTGGAAAAAATAAACACAGTGATTCGGATTCAGTTACTGTTGATGGTCCACAAACGATTTCAAATGCTTTCAATAAGGACTTCAATAGTATACCCGGTACCCGTAGTGAATCTGTTATTGGCAACCACTTTTCCCTCGAACATAATTCAGAGAATGCAGTGCCTGAACTGACAATTGTTGACTTTGTCGACCAGAACGAACTAATGACAATCATGAATGGTTCTCAAAATGGTAGCAGCACTGCCTGGGATACTATCCCAAACAATGAATTTCAAGCAATATTTGGGACCATCGTAGCTCCCCTCAACCAACTTATCAGTATGTCAATCCATCAAGAAAGCTTTCCCGATGCACTCAAAAACTCAAAAAGTACACAAAATTATAGAAATAAGAGGAAACGGAAAAAACAATATCAGACCTGCCCGTTATTAGCTACGTTAAAACGCCTAATATCAGTCCTGCTCGTTATCAGCAACGTTAAAACGCCCAATATCAGACTTGCCCGTTTTTAGCTCCGTTAAAACGCCTAATATCAGTCCTGCTCGTTATCAGCTACGTTAAAACGCCCAATATCAGACCTGCCCGTTTTTAGCTACGTTAAAACGCCCAATATCAGTCCTGCCCGTTATTAGCTACGTTAAAACGCCAACCAATATCAGTCTTGCCCGTTATAAGCTACGTTAAAACGCCCAATATCAGCCGTGCCTGTTATTAGCTACGTTAAAACGCCCAATATCAGTCCTGCTCTTTATTTGCCACGTTAAAACGCCCAAATTCAGACCTGCCCGTTATTTGCTACGTTATTAGCTACGTTAAATCGCTCAACATCAGACCTGCCCGTTATTAGCTACGTTAAAACTCCCAGTATCATTCCTGCTCGTTATTAGCTACATTAAAACGCCCAATATCAGTCTTGCCTGTTATAAGCTACGTTAAAACGCCCAATATCAGTCCTGCTCTTTATTTGCCACGTTAAAACGCCCAAATTCAGACCTGCCCGTTATTTGCTACGTTATTAGCTACGTTAAATCGCTCAACATCAGACCTGCCCGTTATTAGCTACGTTAAAACTCCCAGTATCATTCCTGCTCGTTATTAGCTACATTAAAACGCCCAATATCAGTCTTGCCTGTTATAAGCTACGTTAAAACGCCCAATATCAGTCCTGCTCTTTATTTGCCACGTTAAAACGCCCAAATTCAGACCTGCCCGTTATTTGCTACGTTATTAGCTACGTTAAATCGCTCAACATCAGACCTGCCCGTTATTAGCTACGTTAAAACTCCCAGTATCATTCCTGCTCGTTATTAGCTACATTAAAACGCCCAATATCAGTCTTGCCTGTTATAAGCTACGTTAAAACGCCCATTATCAGTCCTGTCCGTTATTAGCTACGTTTATGCTTTAGTATATACTCACTTTGTATGAAATAACCTCCTTAGCCAATATCAATATGGTGCATGTCCAGGCTTTCAGGTATACTAGGCATGCTTATTCAAGTATATTGGAGACGTTATTGATGGGCTGCACTTTTTATGACCTTAGCAAAGCCTTCGATTGTGTAGATCATAACAAAAATTGTTTGCCAAGTTACAGCATTATCGAGTTAGGTCTATAGACATAATGTGGATAAAATCCTTTTTCTGATAGAAAACACATGTCAAAATGGAATAAACAATCTAGAAGTACCACCAAGGTCGATCCTTGGCTTGTGCGATCGTCATTCTAAACACTAGCGACGTTCAACCCTTCGTTCTTCCCGCAGCTACTACTACTGTTTACTCGATCGGGATTTCTTTAACGATATTATTACTAATATGAATAATCAATTGGAGCACATTTAAAACTGGTTCACATGCATCCAATAAGTCGACGCTAAATGTCGACGAGGCGCAGGTCATGATATTTTCTAAGGGGGGAAATAGCGATTTTTAGCACACAAGTCTAATTGAAAGGTCAACCAAATGAATCTGTCGCAAAAACAATGTTTCTCGGTGAAATAGTAAACTGGAAACTTGACTGGAAAGATCACGTCTACTCTGTTGCCAGTGAATTATCCAAATGATGGCATCCTTTGCAAAATTCGAAATTGTCTAACTACTGCAGACCGTTTCTTATACAACGGCCTCATTCACCTCTTTCTGACTGTCATTAGATCACAACCTAATGTTGCCTCTCTTAAGTTAATGGAATATTCTCCTATTGTCACATAATTAACTTCTCCGCTGCAGTGTTTGCTTACAAAACGTTAAATCAATTAACATACATTGATTGCGATTTTTCATGTGAAATAACACTACCTTCGCAACAATTAGGATTTGCAAGTACACCGTAAAAGGTCAACACAGCCCCAACCACTTCCAAAATACTAAGGTGCTAAATCATGGAAGTCGATTGCTGTATATATAGAACCGATTAACAGTATGGGTACCTTGAAACGTAAATTAAACTGACACCTGTCGAACTTGTGCGTGCAGAAAATCATGAGTTATGTTCCACTCCCTACTTGCAATTCACTTTGTCAACTATTTGTTATTTATCTGAGTCATTCTAAGGATACGTTCATTCCAACTTTATTTTTGTTCACACACTCTAATTTCCTGTTATCTCGTTTATGTAGAAGCCGGTTCAATCAACAGTCATATAATATGAATCAGTAAAAGGATATTTTTCTGTACATATGTAATATGTTATGTTAACTAAGCTGTTTGTTTTATAATTTGTATTTTCGTATGCCAAGCATTGTGAGTATATGTAATAAACAACCTAATGTTTGACATTTTCTACTTTATTTTCTTATTAAATGTCAGTTTAAGTAGTAAATTGTCCTGATTAGGTTAATGTCTGTTGACCGTAGTTATTCAACTTACTCTTCTTGAAATCAATAGTCCAATGGGACGTTTTTGTGACCTTGCATACTAAACAATGGAAAATATTGTGTTTTTCAACAATTTCCATCAATTGGTGGGATGTAGAGGTAAATTTAATCACTAACCTTAGATAACAATTTATAATTATATCTTAGTCGCAAATCAGGACCACTCACGGTGACGAAGACTCAGCACATGCCATTTGCTTCTGACATCTCAGATATTTGTCAACCTGGCATTATACCAAAATAAATTGTTAATCATTAAATCCCTATTACTTGTCACCGTTTCGCAATGAGTGAATACTAATGCCGGACACCATCTTTCCAGTGCCATCGCCAACGCCGAGCACTGTTCATGCATAGATGTGTGGTCCGCAGGTTAGGGAATGTTTGTGTAAAGGTAGCCGAAGCGTGATGCTGGGAGTTCAGTGGGTAGTGGCAGGGATGGGCCGGATCCCCTTTTTATTAAATAAATGTGTTCCCCTCTCAACAATATGAAACGCGAGAGGAATGTCCCTTGTTTCTTCATGGAGATGGAGAAGAGGTACTACCTTAGTAGTCAGTTGCGATGCCTAAGGATGTGTTCTGTATTCTAGGTAGGGAGTTTGTGTGTAAGGGAGCCAGTTCAAAGAACCAGGCAGTGCTTGAGTAAGAAGTAAGGGGTCTGATAAACTGTTAGAGTTTTATTGATTGCTTGGAGTGTCCGTAGGTAGTTGTAGTAAGTACCCGAAGGACGATGTCAAATTTTACCTTTTTTATTGATGTTGTTTGCATTAGGTTTGAACGTCATTTCTGCGCCATGTGATACTCCTTAGATTTTGGTGTTGGGACTTAGGAGTCGAGTAGTGCTTCTGGGTGTTACACGAGTGTGGATACGGTGTTTACTGCTGTCGCGTACTTGAAGTGTTTCACTATGATTGTAAGATCATCCGCGCATGAACTGATGTAGGGATCGGGTAATATTGGTGTGGGCAGGTCGTGCATGAAGACGGTGAACCGTTGAAGCGACTGGACGGAGGGAAAGGGAACACCATTGGGGAAATGGTATGCTCGTGATGTCTTGCTGTCATATATTGATTGTGTGCTTAACAAGCCACTATTTCTAGGTTAGATGGATGTGTGTGTTGAGTTAAATTGATTGCGAGCTTAAGAAGTCACTACTAGGTTAGATGGATGTGTGTTGAGTTAGATTGATTGTGAGCTCAACAAGCCACTATTTCTAGGTTAGATGAAAGTGTGTGTTGAGTTGAATTGATTGTGAGCTTAAGAAGCCACTATTTCTAGGTTAGATGGATGTGTGTGTTGAGTTACATTGATTGTGAGCTTAACAAGCCACTATTAATGGGTTAGATGGATGTGTGTGTGTGTTGAGTTAGATTGATTGTGAGCTTAACAAGCCACTATTTCTAGGTTGGAGTGCAGAGTATTCTGGTTGTGAGGAAATGTCTTGACACTGTGTCTAAGGCCCTACTGATGTCAATGACGCAAGTCAAGCCGCGTGAGATTGGCTCCTTTTCGTAGAGGCCTTCGTGGATAGTATGTATGAGGTTGGTGAGCAGTGTGCTTTGAAGTATTGAGTCTTGGCCGTGGTGTGCCGAGCAGAGTGGGATACGGATATTGTTTTTGTAAGGGCCAGTTTCTTCAGAGATTTAAAGGAATGTGAGAGGAGAATAAATTTTGTATGAGGCTGGCTCTGTGGGGCCTTTGATTTCCGGATGAGTATAATTTTCGCTGTTTTCCAGCAGTTAAGTATTATGTTAGGTAGATGTACGTGAGGCTTGACGCAGTGTGGATCTAGGTGTTAAAAATGAATACATGATATGCCGTCATAGTCGTTGCAGAGCAGTTTTTGTTCTGGCTGATGTTGGATATGGAGGTTCGAAAAAACATTGCAGCCAGTGACACAGGGACAAGGTGGTAAGATCTGTTCTTCGTTGACGAGCAACTCAGGTTCTATAGTTGACTCCATATTTGGATATTGAAAAATGTCTGAACTCCTCGCAATATTGGGTAGAGAAGTTACAACTTTTTCAGATTTCCTTTTTTTTAATCGCCTTTCACAAGTTGACTCACTCAAACACAAAGAAATAAATGGAGTTCTTCAACAAGAGTTGTTGAGCAATGTATTAGAAAGTATCGCTTGTGCGGCACATGTGGCGTCCAAAGTTTCCCTTTTGCGGCACAGACAACGTCAAGATATTGCTTCTGCAGCACACGTGGCGTTCAAAGTATCCCTTTTGCTGCACAGACAAAGTCCAAGGTATTGCTTCTGCGGCACACGTGGCGTTCAAAGTATCCCTTTTGCGGCACAGACAACGTCCAAGGTATTGCTTCTGCGGCACACGTGGCGTTCAAAGTATCCCTTTTGCGGCACAGACAACGTCCAAGGTATTGCTTCTGTGGCACACGCGACGTTCATGTATTCCTTTTGCGACGCGACAATTTTTTTATTTGATTTGAGCCTTATTTCCACCGGAGCCTCAACGTGAGTCATAATAGGCTCCCCCGTAGGGCGCGACCATTACTGATTCAGGTAAGTTCACACGGCCTCGCCTGCGAAAAGATTAACCTAGTTAAGGTGAAATCAAGTACATATTTCAACTGTGGCATATTCGCGCACTAGTGCGTGATCTCTGTGCGTAATGGGGTGGAGAGACCGCCTCACTGGCACAGGTTTTTGGGGTTTAGACAGTTTCGTATAGTCCGTTGGGTTTTCCGAAAGCGATAAGCTTTTTCCGGTAAGTTTGTTTGGTCAGTGAGTAGGCTTTGTAGGTTGCACGGGGGATTCAAGAAAGCTCGTCGGGCTGCTGCGAGTGCGTTGCAATCCTTTAGTGTTTCACGCTGATAGCCACTTAGTGGCAACAGGGGCAAGGTGGCGCGTTTGGTTCTATGTCGAAATCCATCAGGTGGTTGAGAGTTATCCACGTAAGTCCCGTGCATAAGCGGTTTGATAACACTTGGTCTTTTCTGTTGGTGAATTTCGTTTCCCATTCTCCGACTGAGGGTTTGACTGACAGCGTTTTTTGTCCACTCTGTTGCCACATTTCATCCCATCGGGATGTTATATGGGACTTGATGGTAGGGAACCAGTCCCGGTAATGTATTGCGAAAAATTGTCCTTGGTGAAGAGATGACAGTTTACCAAGCGAGTCCGCAAGTTCGTTTCCTATTATCCCCGCGTGCCCGGGGATCCAGCAGAATTCAATTGTCTGACCCGTCTAGGATATCACAAAGAAATCGTGCTGCATTTTACGTAGAACGGGATGTTCGTAGTGCAGTGTTTTAAGCTGGGTGAGGACCCTTAGACTTCCGAGAATACGACGTATTTGGAGAAGAGATCTATTTTCGCAATAGAGATGGCTAGTTCGAGTGCGTTGAGCTCCGCAGAGAACACGGAGGCCTCTTGTGGGAGGGTGACCGAGAGTGGGATGTCCCGGCACAGAGCGGCCGCGCAGCACAAACAACGTCCAAAGCATTGCTTCTGTGGCACACGCGGCGTCCAGAGTAACGCAAACACTCCAAACGCGGCACCCTATTAATCATTTCTGTGTCTCACGCGACGTCTAAAATATGACTGTTTGAGGCGCACCAGAGGTTCAAAAGAATCACTGTCGGCCACACGTGGCGTCCAAGGTATCATCTTTGCGGCACACAGGGCGTCCACAGTGCCATCACTGCGACACTCTTTGCATTGCCCTAGAGCTCCCTCCTTTCATAGGACTAGAACTATCCATCAAGCCCTCTCCCCCCACAGTAGGATCCGACAAGAGCACTGCTCCGTTGGTCGTCGCGGTGGTCTAACGCGCAAGGTTGTCCCGCCCCATACACGCAGCTGCTCGGTGCGGGTACATGACAACGCTTAAAAGTTACGGTTCAGTGTGCCGTTCAATGACAGAGGGAATAAAACTTCTATACAATTACAAATGGCATCTTCTGGCAAAGTTTTTTTTCGATTTACAGGTGCTGTCTTATACTTACAAATGCTGTCCTCATACTATATATACTGTCCGCAAAGAACAGATGTCGACTTCAATATCAGAGGCTGTTCTCAATTTGCAGAGCGTCATTTGTTCACAAATTACAGAGGATATTTACTCACTCTGCTACTCAGAATGTATTCGCCAAACAGCTGGTCAAAGCGTGGTTGCTACATTTGTCTGGCGCCAATGCATTCGAGTAAAAAATTATCTTCACGGCATGGGTGAACCCATAGTTAAAGGTTCATCGAGAACACTGCTGGAGTACACGTTCGATTTATTTTAAAACCTCAGAATGTTTGCATTGGTTGACAAATGAGACCCATGTTCGATTTATCGTATTTCTGATGCCTTCTATTAAAGAGTTGACGTGCTATGCAAGTGAAAATATCAAATGCCCCCGTGCGCATCTTTGACCCACCTGCCCGTTTTGGCCACTTGTAATAACACGTTCAGCCTATCCTAGCCTGATTCCTCTCAGTAACTTTCTGCACAATCTTTACACTGCTAATTTTTTCTGCAGCTTTTCCAGTAAGTTGGGGGAAGATGGCCTATATGAGTTGGGGATGGTCAATGTAAATAAAAGGTGATGGCCTCTGTGAATTATAGACTGCCTCAGTAAATCAAGGACGGTCTCAGTAAATTGAGGATGGCGTGAGGAAATAGAGGACGGTCTCTGAAGAGTCTCTGTATATAATGAAGAACATCTGTACGTAGAGGAGGGCCTTAGTAAGTTGAGAACGGCCTCTGTCAGGGTGGTTTGAGTACAACGAAGATTTAAATTGCAATTAGAAATTAATGCATATAAATTGTTATTAAGTGCAATTGATTAGGTTTACCTAACAATTTCAGCCCACTATTGGATAGATATTAGATTATTTACAATACAGATACAAGGCCGAATCCCCAAGTAGCGGGGTGGCCACTGCAAGCCGCTCCTCACACTCCTCGCATGCATGCATGCACGCACGCACGCACATGACCATAATCATATGACCATAGTATAGTCCTTTAGAGATAAAAGGTCTGGACACAAGCTCACAACACACCCTTTGAGTCAGGATTGATGTTAGAGATAAGTGCCAGCGGCAGGGCCCAACAGTTTCCACAGGTTTATCCTTGCTGCGTTTTAGTTACAGGGACTCCTCCACACACGTCCGTTCGGTTCCTCAACGCGACAGCCAAGTGAGGAAGAGCGTATTAAAGATGAGTCAAAACTCATACCATTCACGGTCTAACTCCACTCAGACCTCTCCATACAACGCTCACCCACCAACTTCACACGGAAGTTTAGACCTATCCATGCAACGCTTACCCACCAACTTCACACTGAAGTTTAGACCTATCTATGCAACGCTCACCCGCCAACTTCACACTAAAGTTTAGACCTCTCCATACGACGCTCACCCACTAACTTCACACTGAAGTTTAGACCTAACCATGCAACGCTCATCCACTAACTTCACACTGAAGTTTAGACCCATTCATACAACGCTTAACCACTAACGTTTTAACGGATTTTTTCAATGTCAGTTTCACACCAGCTATCCACCCAAACTCATTCAGTATAACATGGTTTCAGAAATAAGGGAAGCTCGCTGACCCAACTACTGGAACATTATGATGGAATAAATAATGCATTGTGAGACCATTTAAAAGTTGATGTGATTTACCTTGACTTTGCTTCAGGCGGTTGACTTGGTGGACTTTAGCCAAGGTCCTGGCAAGCTCGACCGCAATAGACTGTTAACAATTATGACAGGTGTATCCGAGAAATCCAAAGTAGGGTAGTGAAAGGGGAAATTGGTGTACCAGTGCATTGGTGTACCAGTGCATTGGCACATGGCATCGTGCTTGCCCCGCTGCCCTGGTATATGGCATCATGCTTGCCCCGCTGCACTGGTCATGGCACCGTGCTTGCCCCGCTGCAATGGTACATGGCATCGTACTTGCACCGTTGCACTGGTACATGGCATCGTGCTTGCCCCGCTGCACTGGTACATGGCACCGTGCTTGCCCCGCTGCACTAGTCATGGCATCGTGCTTGCCACGCTGCATTGGTACATGGCACCGTGCTTGCCCTACTGCACTGGTCATGGCACCGTGCTTGCCCCGCTCTACTGGTCATGGCACAGTGCTTACCCCGCTGCACTGGTCATGGCATCGTGCTTGCCCCGCTGCACTGGTCATGGTATCGTGCTTGCCCCGCTACACTGGTCATGGCATCGTGCTTGCCTCGCTGCACTGGTCATGGCATCGTGCTTGCCCCGCTGCACTGGTCATGGCATCGTGCTTGCCCCGCTGCACTGGTCATGACATCGTGCTTGCTCCGCTGCACTGGTCATGGCATCGTGCTTGCCCCGCTGCACTGGTCATGGCATCGTGCTTGCCCCGCTGCACTGGTCATGGCATCGTGCTTGCCCCGCT
>SDVV010039617.1:0-10611 GCA_016164225.1 Gammarus roeselii | reverse complement strand
CATGTGAAACACTTAGAAAAAATCAAAATGGCGATGTGGTCACGACGCAGAATTTCGATTAATAACATAGCA
Source organism: Gammarus roeselii (assembly GCA_016164225.1). NCBI lineage: Eukaryota > Metazoa > Arthropoda > Malacostraca > Amphipoda > Gammaridae > Gammarus > Gammarus roeselii. The sequence continues at coordinate 10,539 of SDVV010039617.1, read as the reverse complement.
TAAAGAATATGGATGAAAAACACTGTTCAAATTTTTTTTTGGGTTGGGTTATATGTGTAAGTTTATTTAATATTTATCCTATTATATTTACCTGCATTCACTGGAGTAGAGGTGAAGAAGTAGTATTTCTGGCTGTTGGAAATACGTATCAATAAAATTTGAATGAGCTACACAATTTTATAAAAAAATGTTTTACTGATATAGGAAAACATGGGGTGACAGAATTTTCCGTGCTCGACGAGTGATTTTTTGAATCCCATTGAAGTGGGATAGTGGGGACATATGTTCACTTCCTATTTTTATGAGCTTTTCATTCTATAAACAGAGTTTGTGAAATATGAAAACATCTATGAAGCTCTTCCACAAAAAAATCATATATTGAACTAATATTTTATACTCATCTACTCCTCATGCATAAAGCCCTCGCCCGCTAATAGCCCTTTGGACTCGTAGGCTTCTCTGTACATGGCATTCTGCTTATAAGCATTGCTGCTCATGGCTCCCTCTGTTCATGGCCCTCCCTCAACATAAGCTTCCCTGAGCATTACATTTCCCCCTCATGACCCGTTTTGGTCATGCCTCTCTTCGTTCATGGTCGTCTCGGCCCATGGCACCCTGTTCAAGGCCCTACCTGATCTAGGGCTTCTTGCTCATGGTCGTCCATGCTTTTGCCCCTCTATGGGTCATGGCTCCCTGGTCTTGGAAGCCCAACCTCTTGGCCCTCATGATCCCTCACTGTTCATTGCCCTGCACTCCTCGTGACGCTTCCCGCTCAAGGCCCACTGATCAAGCCCCTCGAAAATCATGACCTCTTCATTCCCTCCCTCCTCATCCCCCTAACCGCTATTGCTCATATACCACCCTGTTAATAGCCTTCCCTGCTCATAGCTATTCCTGCTCGTTGTCCTGCCTGTATATATCCCACCCAGCTCGCACCTCATCCTGCTCATAGCCCACCCTGCGGATTGCCTTCCCTTCTCATACCCCTTCCTGTTCAGTGCCCAACCTGTTCGTACCCCTCCAAGCTCACACCTCATCCCTGCTCTAGGCAATACCTACTCGACCTTTTCCCTGCCTAATTCCTTTCTTCATTGTACATGCCTCTCCCTAGCGGCGCATGCTCCTCTCTGCTCATACCTCATCCAGCTAATGCCCTTCCACGTACTACACGCTCTAAAGATGTGGTCTTCACTTTTATTTTCAAGTTTGGTTTCGAACATCTTGCATCGAGATTGTGTGTTCCAAGGTATTTATATACAGATGCATTTTTTCCCCGGAAAAAAATGGCTGTAAACATACAACCGTAAAAACCTATAAAAATACCGATATTTTCATTAAAAGTTTGTTTGAATGGAAACGTGAAAGTTCATTTTCTGGCGTTGATAACACATGACTCTCCCTCGTGAGACCTAGCTGCTAAATAAGCGACACTGGCAACGAATCATTCTCCCATTTCAAACCAGTCCTCAATAAAGAAAAATAATGTTCGATAAAACACTCATCACATTCCTAAATTTCTGCAGTTGTCACTCTGCCCTGCATCCTGATATAGACATACACTGAACGATGCGTGATTAGAGAAGTGTAGATACTGGACATGAGCGTTCACCCAGCCGTCCTGATATGACGAACATGGGGGCCTTCCATGAGCAGGCTCCACTGAGAGAACGTCGGCGAGCTCTGCAGATCTCTTTGATTGCATGCCGGATTAATTAGCGTCCTTCATCGTGGTAGTGACGATTCCTCCTTAATTCCATGCACGTCAACCTTCTTTCGTGGGCACTCAGTTATTATTTTCCCACTGTTCCCGTTATAACCAATTTCCACTTTTTCGCATTACCTATGCTGTTCTTGATTCTTCTTTCTCATTTTTTACACAGCTGTTCCTTGCATCCATCCCACCTCTTCCCTCCTATTCACCCTAATCATGATCCTTCTTGCTCATGGTTCTTCCAGTTCATGACCCCTACCTGCTCAACGCAGTTCATGATCATTCACTGTCCTTCCCTGTTCATGGCTTCCATGCTCACAGTCTTCTTGATCATAGCCCGTCCCTGATCATAGCTATCCCAGCTCATGACCTCTTCTCATACCCCTCCTTGCTGTCTGTGACTCCCTGTTCCGGGTCATTAATGCTCATGACCCTCACTGTTCATTACTCTTTACTAAACAGTGCTACTCCTTGCTCATGGCTTACTATGCTCAAGGCCCTCATTGTTCATGACCCTTTCTTGCTGATACCTCTCCCAGCTCTTGGCATCTTGATGATCGTATCCCTTCTCTGCTCATGGGCCTTCATGCCCATTACCCTCCCCTGCAAATAAACTCACTCATATCCTTCTGCTCAAAGACCCTTCCTTCCCACCCTGCTCATAACTCACTCCGCCTATGCCTCACTCTGTTCATGGCCTCTCTCTTCCTTTCCTGACCATAGTACTCTAAACTGATGAATCCATTCAACCCATGCTATCTCTCTGATCACGGCAGCTCCATCTCTCACAGCACACCACCCTCCCCGCACACATCCCTCCTTGTTCATGGCCCTCCAGTTCATTGTCCTTTCCGCTCGTTGTCCCACCTGCTCATGGCGCTTCTGCTCATGACCCTACCTGCTCATAACCATACCTCCTGCTCATACTATTTTTCGTCATTGATCCTGCATTTTCCTGCTCATGCCACTCACTGCTCATATATTACCTTGATAAAGCTCCTTCCTCGCTCCTGGCACTCCCTACTTATGCATGCAGCCTGATTACTCGTGCTTCTTCCATGTTCACGCTTCCTCCCTGCTTTTTCTCCGTCCGCGAGCGTTGCCTTGAGATTCGCTTACAGCCCACTTTGCCCTGTCGAATGAAGGACTGTAGTTATCTTTCATTAATTATGTAGATAAAGGATCTCCGAATGACTCCTAACATTTCTTTCGATACTTATTCCACCACGAATGATCAACACTGTCAAAGATTCACTCTCTCATGAGAAACTAATCTCAGTTATGTGAGAGATATTGATCTGTATCAAGTTCTTAACATTCTGCAGTTTGTTCAGCCGAAGCATATCCTGGCAACCCGATGGAGACGGACACTAAACGGTGAAGGACCAACACAAAGTAGATACTGGTCGTGTTTATAAGTATTTATAAGCTCCAGACTTGCCCACACTATAGGAAGAAAGTTTACAATGCACAACAGCGAACGTAAATACGAGTTATCTTCGATCTTCTGCAGTCGTGGTGGTCTGTTGATGTGTTTCTGCTGACTTCATTCGACAGTAATTGGTATACGCGTATAATGGTTTGCGAGGCCTTCTCGGCCACAAATTCCCTCTCATTCCGCATCTGTGGAGGTTGTTAATATCAAAGGAGTCTTGTTTTGTAAAAGTTTATAGTAAATATTTTTCTAGCAGAGGATACTGTCACAGGTAAAGAAAATGGAAAATGGAGACATTTTCTCAAGTGGGTGCTTCAGTGTAATTTATCTTTGTTTGGACTCGCTATTAACATTTTGTTATTATTGACTGGGAAACGTACAGACGTCATCTTTACAAAATGACTGAGACATCAAGCTAGAAAATGAAAACGAAATAGTCATCACATATAATAAGTTTTTGTGTATCGAGCAAAGATGTACTTAAACTCGATATATACTCAAATCATAAAAAAATTACAAAAGTGTCACAAAAAAGTGTCGCAAAATATACTCATTTTTTGTCTGATAACATACAAAAGTAAAATCGATATGGCTTCCAGTGTTTCATCAAAACAGAATAAGATTCAATAAATTTTACAAGAGATGTTGTGACGGGGTCGACAGGTTGTGAACTCAATTTGAATCAATAACCTACTCTGTCAAAAACAAATTGGTTCAAAATCTTTCTGGAATACAGAAAATGCCTTGATAAAATGATCAGGAGATCTTGTTTAAGGGGTTGATAGTGGAAATTTATCAGTGGTGAACTGCCATGCGCCTTCGCAAATCTTTCAATTGAGTGAACCATGAGTCTCTTCTAAACGGATTGACGTCATAATGGAGTCAGTTCCATTACAACGTTGGATAAAATGTTATCCTCCTAAAAACACACCAAGACTCTCGGAATAAACATCATGATCAGTCTGTTCGCATAGCATAGAAGCACCGCAAGGAACGGTCTTCAGACCTCAGCTCTTCTTCATCTATATTGATGACTTTGTAACAGCTTGCGACCGATTGTTCGTGGTTCTATTTGTGGATGATACTACAGTGTACTCTACCGGAAAAAAATCGTCATGAGACTCATACTTGTATGAATAATCAAAGGACCCCATTTCAAACGGGCTCATAGCTAATTAGGGAGCACTAAACGTGAACAATCCGCAGGCTGGGTTAATGGAAACGAAACAGTATCTCGTTGAACCGGTTTGTGGGAAGAAAATACATTCGCTTGGTTTTGTTACATGAAGTATTTCTTAAAATACTTCAGGACGCCAGAAACTGAACTGATGTTCGCTTAGATGGTACTTCAAGGCAACGATAACATCTTGACGACGGCTTCAGATTATCTAGGATGTTTCATAGCGTTTATTTTGATACCAAATCTCCAATGTATCGCTACATCTGAATAAGTCAGGAAATGGTTGGTGATAAATAGTGCATTATTCCCAAGCCAGTAGATTGTGTGTGTTGTCTGTAGTACCATCACCGTTGCAGCACCATCACTGTTGCAGCACTATCACGGTATGCAGCACTACTTCCGTTGCACCACCATCACTGTTGCAGCACCATCACTCTCCAGCACTTTCCTGGTCTCCCACACCATCACGGTTGACCTGGATCAACACCACAATAATATGCTGTTAACACGTTTTAATGCGTATGAACTATACTCGGTTGGAGCAGTTGTTTTTTCCAAGGCTGTCCAATGTTGCCGCTTCATCGCCCTTGACGAATAGCCACGTTTTTCGTCTCCTATCGAGCCAAACTCCTATGACATATCTTTGCCCATTTTGCCCGACCTATCAGGGCCGTCCGTCACTATTGACTCAGCGATGCTGGGTTTGCAGCGCAGCTCAGCCCATCGACAGCAAGCAAATGGGCTGTCAGCTTGGCCATTTGAGCTCTTCGTCCTTTCCTGAGCCGCCTTCTTATTGCCGCTGCCCCATTTCGAGTTCACTGCCAATTGGTGTTGGTACGCTTGATCAATTGCTTGTCGATACTTACTGTTGAAAAAGCGCCCTTGCAAGGGGGCGTTTTGAAGAATTGAATGAAGTATACTATAAGTATTATAGTTATGCACTCATTATTTCAGCTCAATTTATTCTGATTTCGATTTCAAGGATCATCGTTATATTTTGTTCTCAGTAATATGAATCTCAAACTCACGATAGATGGGAGGCATTTGTGGTCGATTTTTTGTTGTTAAATCGTTGTACGGCACCTGTCTGATCACATGGTGGACGACATCTATCTTTTCATCTTCTAATTCTTAAAGCCTATCAATAATAAGGATTGCGTCCACTTCGGACACTCAACAATGTATGAACGCATTCGATTCGAAAACGCCGAGAACCCTACAAGTGCTTTTGGAGTCACCAGTTGAGGATATTTTCGAAGGAATAAAGAAAGCTGTTCAGAGCGGACGATCATGCCTAGGGAAACAAAACAAGGTATCGAGGCCCCTCATCATGGGATCACCAACTGAATAAAACGAAGGATAAACCTTCAATTATTTTTTTCAGTTGAATTCATATTACCGTAACATTTTCTACTTGATTCCTTGCAGTACTGTAATTCGCCACACATTTTCATACGTTAACTCTGCTTGAATATCAGGAGCCGTTATCACTGTGAGGCATGCTAGCCTCAAGGGACGGAGTGGATGCATTCTAGCCTCACTAGACAGCCTTCTACTCTAATAGAATAGAACAGCTCAAATTTAGAAGGGAACCATTTTTTCATAGCAGGTTATTTATATATGCTGGCTCACTGAAAAACTTGCTATGAATTGTTCGACACCTGTGGGACAAAGGATTTTCTTCAAAATACCCAAAAATTGCAGCGTGATCATTCAATCACCTAAGGTGTATTTCAAACTGACATGATTCAAAGCTAAACACGTCCAAAGAAAACGCTCTGCTCTGTCGCCAGCAGGCTTTTAGAAGAACCACAAAATGGCCAATTATCCACGCAATCAATCAACTTCTGAGCCTGTTTGTGTTGCCGGTCTCGACCTGATTCCATCTTAATACGGTAGAGATTTCGTGCATTTTTTTTCGTTTACTTCATCAAACTTTGAAGGCTATTTATTTGCCAGACAATGCAAATTAAATTAGATATTAAAAATTTAATTCGTTTGATATAAGTCATTGAAATCAAAATAAATAACTTTCGGAGAGAGGAAATTCCCTTATGGAGTGTGGGGTTGGATGTGATCACCCAAAAGGGACGCCCTCCGACCCACTAAAACCTCTCCCCGGCCTCCAGACCTGCTTATAGGATGCTGAATGCGTTGCCCATATGTAGGGACAAGCCCAACCGTTGCTGGAACCATAGCGATTCTCGTGAATCTCCAGTTGCCTCCACCATGCAGCTGAAATTGCAAAACATATCAAATGCGTTTCCGCCTGAGTGTCCTCACAAGTACAGTCCCAGCATAAGCTCTTACCATTCTTGAAGCGGAAAACTGTGATGCCATCGGGTCTCTTGCCATCACCTCTATCCAGGCCCAAAGGTTCCAGCACCGATGGTTATCCCGCTCTCTGCAAAGATCTTCTGACGATGTTGTTCAGCGCAGAGTGTCTGGGAAAGCAACCGGCACTGTTCCTATATGATAGTCCATGCAGTCCCATCTCGTCCTTTCTCTGGCCGTGGCGATACGTATGTTGTTGGCAGATTTTAGATCCCACCCTCAGAGCAACGGTGGGATCCCCAATTATAGCACAGGGACTGCATGTATCCAGAGACCACTCTCTCTGCTGGAGGTAGCTTGGAGGCGTGCTCTCGCCGTTTGATCCGCAACAGTAAGCAAACCGTTCAGTCTAACCTCTACCAAAGGCAAATCCCATACTTTCTGCTTACTCTTGTCCTGTCCCTCCAAGTTAAGGGGATCGCCACCTCTCTCCCTCTCTATCTCGAGAACACCCTGCAGCTCCTCTGTGTCAGTCACGATGTTCACATCGGAAAGAGCGGCTTCGACTAAATCACTCACTGAACGCATCGACGAGATGAAGGCTTGAAGGGCAACATCTCCTGCTCTTCTGAACCCGAGGCCTCCATGACTAACTGACAAAGTGGCTTGGTTCCAAGATCTGTCATTAAGGGGGACATAAGTCACCCCAGTGACGGCATCCCTATACACCAAATCGAAAGTGTTCAGACACTCTCCATGTTGATAGGCGGGCGATGATCTGAGAACATATTGCAGTTTATGATTACAGAAACATTTTTTCTGAAGTACAAATGCTTGGTGACGTTCTATCTGCTCCTATCGCGTGATCATCCGTTCTAAGTCATCTTGCTTGCTTCTCAAAGCATCGGGCATACCCTCTTTGGAAAAGGTGTTCCTAGCAGAGTACACTGGCTAATCGGAACCACTCTGACATCATGTTGCACTAACCTATAAGCAGCTCTCTGTATGATCCAACTCCTGAGGTGAGTGGTCCAAGATTGTTAATTCGCACTTTGTATCATTAACCTCTAACTTAATCACTTGCAACTGATTGATCAAGCGCTGCACGTCCTGCAATCCCTTCTCTGGAGTGTCTCCAAGGGTGGCATCATCAAGGTGCCAAAATAGAACTCTTATTCAACAGCTCGGGAAACTTCATAAACCCCCCAAAAAAACAGTGCCGGTGCAAATGGGTCTCCTTTCTGAACACCATTGGATGACTGCAACACTTTTCCAAGGTAGTTTAATGATCTAGGTTGCAACCAGCTAACCAAAGCAGTCTGAAAGCTCCTGGAGTGTGGTTCCGAGCCGCTGTCAGAAAAGTGTCTCTTCTGGTACAATTAAAAGCGTTTCGCATGTCAATTCTAAGAAAAACTCTCCTGTGAGAACAGTTCGTTATGTACGCTCTGGCAGTATGGGCAGCAGCCTCACACCCTTCCTTGGTTGAGAACCCTAGCTGTACAAGGGCGAAGTTCATCCCCGAGTCTCACAGACAGTAGTTTGACTCCTACTTTGGTAGCGAGCCTTCTCATGGTGTTCCCAACAGCTATCAGGCGGATGACACCGTCCTTCTTCATCAAAGCGCTAATAGAAGCTCGGAAGAAGGTGGTAATCATGAAATCGGGTATCTCGCCTCTCAGCACCATATTGGTGAATTCTGTCAGCCGCGACTGCAGGCTTGCACCCGCTTCCCCCGACTCTCGTCCCAGCAAAGCCCTGAGATGACCGGGACGCAGCCTATCCAGGCCTCATGCAGAGCCGGGTGGAAATGAAAATATAGCTCTCCTGACATCGTTCACAGTGGCAACTGTGAGGCCCGCATAGTCATCATCCCGGGGACTAGGCAAAAAAATAAGTTTTTCGGAGCTGGTGGGTGCTGAAATTGCGGGAGTTTGTCGTAGCCTCATTCTCTGGCGCCAAACCCAACGAAGCAAGCTCTCGCGTCGCACCTCTTACGTCCCCGTCAGTAAACTTGGCAGACTATTTCTTCTTTAGGTGCAAATTTCTTTCGTCTTCGCTTCTGTTCCTATTAGTCTACTCTGGTCTACGCGGGAGCTCAGGCAAAGTATCAGTCTCCATGGATTCCGTGACCTGTCGCCTAACCCTGGTGACTAGAGATCGACCTTCCGAATCAGCTTGATCACTACTGGGACGCTGTAGACACCAATAAAAAAGCTCAACAGCTTGACCCAGGCCTAAGGCCTCTGCTGCTCTAGTGTCTCTTAACAAATTTTCCGGAGCATCTGCTACTGGTATAATTCCTTCCTTTAAAATTTTGGCCAGGACTTTCATCCTACAACGACATCCTGAAATGTAATTACCAATATCCAGTAGTACAGAGCATCGCTGCTTATCCGCTCTCACAGGCCGGCCTCGACAAGCATCGCAAAGCCACATCGAAAGACTATCGGATGGAACCCTCGTTAGTCGCACGCACGTGGGGTAGGAACAGCGCTTTCACTGGTCACATCGAATACAACTTTTCCTACTATTCACCAATTTACAAGTACTACAACGGATAGCTTGCGCCATTCCCGTACCAATGATCTGTTCTGTAATTGCAGCAATAATCCGGTCTGCACTCGCAACAAATACACTTAAAACATTTGAAACATTGATTGGACCTACAAGAGATGTTATCCGGGATAGACATGTATTGAATCTGAGCTGCACGCTCTGTTCCGGTGCCTGGCTGCAACCATCACTATTTATAAGCCGGGAGAACAAATTAAAAAAACATGTCAGCATCACGGATTGGAAGGGGTTAGGCCAACACGACTACACCATTGAGAATCGGGGATATCCGATAAAGAGTCAGGGGCATTCCCGCCAGCTGCTTCTGCCATTAGATCACAGCAGGCTGAAACGGTTGCTTGAGTCAAGTGCCTCGGAAGAAACTTCACACGCAGTCTAGACTTAGTCCCCAAAGAGATAAAATAATTTATTAAATCGATATAAATACGTCACTAACCACAGTAAAATGACCGAAAAAAAAAGATTTTTTTGTGGTATTCAGCACACACACAAAAAATTAGTACTAACAATAAACAAATCCTTTTCTCTATATTTTTTGGGCATGATATTTTTTTTCAACGCCCCTACATCCTCACCTAAAAAACTCTGTTAATTTCTAATTAACTAAGTTATTTTAAATGTTGAATTGCGAATAAGATATCATTGCCCTCACCGTCAGAAGATTTATAGACGAGTCATTTCATTCATACCTATCTTGCCGTGACATGAAAATTGAAATAAACCTTCGCATGTAGAACATTGAAACTCTTGTCAAGCACTTTTACAAGTTTCCATGCAAGAATAAAATTTGGAACAGGTGGATTAGTTACAATATATTATTACACTTCGTTGTCTGTCAGCAGGGAAGATAACGATAATTTTTGGAAACTTTCTGATGACAAATATTTTAAATGGATATGAAACACGTACTTACCATTTTAAATAACAGCCCGTCCGTTTCTACTGACATGCCTCTGCAAAGACGAACTACAAATTTCAAGTTAGTGAAGAAACACATCACAAAATTTGAAAAATACATTCGATATTAACTGTTATTTTGGAAATATTGGTGTGCTAAACAGAAGTATATTGCCATGCGTGAACATGTCGCTGCCTTGTACCATCGTACATTAAATCAAGTTGGTTTAGGAACCTTGCATTGGAATTTCGAGAAAACCAATGCTTGTAGCAAGGTCGGCAAATCATGTCTTCTAGTTTAATTGTTGCCTTTGGTGAATAACGTGTAGGACGATGACCTTCTGTTATAGCAATTTTAGTCATGACGATTATATGGTTTTGATAACATCAACCGAATAAAATCTCTTAGCACAGTGAACATTTGACACTTGACACTTGACATTGACACTTGCCGACCGAAAATATGAA
>SDVV010039616.1:0-10611 GCA_016164225.1 Gammarus roeselii | reverse complement strand
ACATAGCTACAGATATCTATCTTGTGAGCAATCTCACATAGCTACAGATATCTATCTAGTGAGCAATCTCACATAGCTACAGATATCTATCTAGTGAGCAATCTCACATAGCTACAGATATCTATCTAGTGAGCAATCTCACATAGCTACAGATATCTATCTAGTGAGCAATCTCACATAGCTACAGATATCTATCTAGTGAGCAATCTCACATAGCTACAGATATCTATCTAGTGAGCAATCTCAAAAATCTTTTTTGTTGAAACTCGTACTCTAATGGGGTTGAATTTTTGCTTACTAAATTGAATTTATAATTGTGCCAAATCACTATTGAAGATAGCTAAACATAGATCCTTCTAGAATATATTCTTCCACATTTATATGATATTTCTTTGACTTAACTCCTAACCTGTCTTTGATGTAGCAGGTATTTTTGACACATAGCTAAATCCTATGTAACTGCTGACTAAATAATATATTAATACTTATACAGTATTTGTCCCAGGTACTGTTAGTGTTACTTTTCCCATAGCTACATCTGTATTTTAATGATTCCGTTGCTTTAACTGACTGATAATTATGAAGATGTTAATAATCGAACACAGCACCTTTGCCACCTGTAGACATGCCTGAGATTATATCTAATGGCTCCTGCAACTGGTGTAGTCATTCACAAACGTAAGGAAATTGTTGTTGTCATCCTATCATACTGTGGCATAGAATGTGTTTCTAGAGCCAAATTGGAATGTCTCAAACCCAACGTTACTTTGAACTCCAAATTAATGTTTTCTGCACTGAAAGTAGGAATATACCTACAAGATGCACAAATAAAAAAGATAGTGGTCTCACTTTTGCTTTGAATAATTTTTTTTATCACTCAGTTTGGTAACTTTCCTTAACTATGTAGCTAGTTATTTATTGATCAATTTTTCATATAAGTTTGCTCGTGTTCTATCGCGAATGGTCGGACATTGGTACTGAGTTTTTTTTCACTATCTTTACAACTGTGGAATATCAGTAGAACACAATTCATCTTGTCTTTCTTGACAGTGACATTTAGGGTTAATAGCAAGCTATACCCCAGCTCAAAGCACATTTTTTCACCTGTTGTTCTTATAGTAGCTAAGTATAAAGTGTGGCCTAATTTTGTATATAACAACAATAATAGATACTTGTCGTGTATCACAGAACCCTTAGCGTGTAAGTGCATCAGAGGATTGTAAGTGTTGTGTCTTCTGTTGGCTTTCAGGTTGATGCTATTGTAATGCCGCATTTCTTAAATGACTAGAGCCACTGATCATCTCTTCAATTTCACTACGAATAAATGGGTCCGCTAGTCCGGGTGAAAGTATACTCAGCACCCTGGGAAATAGCAGGCTGGTGCAGTTTCAGCCTTGCAAGCTGGTGCTGCTGCTTACTTCTGTGGTCAACGGCTATTGCTCCTCTGTCTGGTGCAGCATCTTGTACTGTACCGTCGCTTGCATGGATTGTGGAAATTTCTTCAGTTTGTTTTGTATTCTTCTATTCATAGCCTTCATTTTTGTATCAAACGAAAGTGTGCTGTCAGTACCCTTTGGGTTGAACTTGGAAGCTACATCAGAGCATGCACTTTTGAAGTCTGTATTGGATGGTTTTGCCCTGCATTGATCTGCATGCCAGTGCAACTACTGCTAGGCTGCATGTTGATGTAACTACTGCTAGAACAGAAAGCTGATGCAACTACTTATATAACAGGATTCTGATGTAAAGAATTGCATGCTGATGCAATATTTTGAACGAAAGCTTGATGGTCAAGTAGTAGCCAGGTATTCTGTGCAGTAGCTGAGTGGTGCAATTACTAAATGACTATTTAGGAACTAAGCCCATTCAAAGAATTTCGTTCTGTTGAGTATGTCAGGGGACAAGAGTATTTCTATGCATCGAGTTGGATAATTGTGCCTTCTGCAAAGAACCGTGTAGGAGTTTTGTCTGCGGAGGTGTTGATATTTTTTATCATCTGCTGTTCTTGCCAATAATGAATGTGTGATCTCACATCTGCAACAATCACGGGAAGAGAACTCTGGATATTCATGATAATTGGCTTCATCTCCAGTCTTTTTTAGAAATGATCCGTTTTTGTTTTCACCAACGATTCTTGTTGAAAATGACTTCAGATAATATTTTTCAATTTTTGTCATGTTTGGTAATGAGGGTCATTGCAGGGTGAAACCATTGGAGGTATTTGGCTGGTCCCATGAAAAGTGTTCAAAGGGTAATGAATAACTCGTCTCGCACGAAAAGACTTACCACTAATATAATGACTTGCCTATTCCTCGAGTGTGGAGTAATTTTCTATTGATGGTATATTCTAATTTGTTGAGTCTGTAAACATTCAGAATTGACCTTACGGGAAATTGATCAGAATTTCTACTGATATGTACTAATTTTAATCTGTTAGTGTATTCCTTCATCAAGTTTATTCCTTCCTCACAGCATCAATCCTTGAGTTGTAAAGGTTTCGTAGTCTATTCCTCCCTCACAGCTTATGTTGTGAAGGTTTCATGGTCGTACAAAGAATATGCACGTGAACAGCAGGTGCTGACAACATGAGCCTCACGGATTGAACACAGCCTCGGTCGAGTGTATGGAGCTGATGCGTGTTCCTAACAGCATCAATCCTTGTGTTGTGAAGGTTTCATGGTCGTACAATGTATATGCACGTGAACAGCAGGTGCTGACAATATGAGCCTCACGGATAGACCGCAGCCTCGGTCGAGTGTATGGAGCTGATGCGTGGCCCAAACAGCATCAATCCTTGTGTTGTGAAGGTTTCATGGTCGTACAAAGAATATGCACGTGAACAGCAGGTGCTGACAACATGAGCCTCACTGATAGACCGCAGCCTCGGTCGAGTGTATGGAGCTTATGCGTGTTGCTCTGTGCCTAATTCGGGCTCGCCGAAAAAATGTACAAATTAAATCAAGAGCATGAATGCAGAAACGAGAGTAAAAGTTACTGGTTGTGAATACCTAAGAAATGTATAGAATTATTCAGAGCATTTAGGTATATTTTCATTCAATATTTCAAGAAATTAAGGAACATGTGACAAACCTGTAACTGAACACTTGAGTGAGTTTCATTATTGTATCGTGTACATATTTTCCCCTCTACTGTAGCGATGTGTTTGGACCGCTTACGTGGAGTTGAACCAGAAGACATCGCTTGCAAAATACATTAAATAAAATGGACTTGATAATTATTATTTTGCCACAATAACTAGCATCAGATTTAAACATTTAAGTTGTGTACCTAGCTAATAGTATTGATGGAAGAAAACGCAATCTCCATTTAAATCTTTTCCTCTGGCTAGTTACGTAGATATAACGGATAAAGTATTTTATTAAATTTGATTTATTTTTTTGTGCTTCCTTCCGCTCGACTGTATAGCTACAGCTACTTACATTTTTCAACTGCATAGCTACTGCTTGTTTGTCGAGTTTACCCTCCTAATCAAACTATTTCCTAGTTGATATTCGCAGTAGCTACACGCAGAACTGATAGGTTGATGATTTTTTTTTTTATAAAAGACAAATTGCTCATATGAACTACTTTATATTTTAACCACAGGATTCCAGGATGCTGACTGGCTTAGAACTCTTTTCAATCAGCTTCGGAAGCTACCACGGAGATTGTCGTCTGTTGGTGCAGATCATTTTACAGAGTTCAGGGAGCTACCAATGGACGTCGTAGTTAGTCCTCCTATTAGTGGTCCAGTGAAATAACCTTGGACAACAAACTTAGAAACAGGGTAACTCAACTGAGTACGTGATTACGACCATCTTTAGAACTTGACTACCAAACAACTCGGAGGGTGTAGATTAGATTGGAGAAACTTGCATGTCTCGCATGATTGTCTGTACCTGGAAGGATGCTCCTTCTCTGTTGAAGTTCTGATGGTCAAAGTGGGCTTCAACAATACTGGTATACCGTTTGATGGTTTAGTTAGTCGTTCACTCAGTTTAGTCAATGGCTTAGTTTGGCATTTGAAGCTTGAAGGACATGGACTCTGCTGCACGAGTAACCTTGGTGACTCTAAACCAATCAAGTGTCGTCTTGGTTGCACTCCGTCCGGAAAAAGCTTGGGGTGGATGGACGATTATTCATTTTATAGATCATTAACACCTTATTTTAGCATTTGATTCTTTCTTATTTCGTGGGATCTATTATTTATCTGTGCCCGTTTTCATGGTGATTAATTTTGGATTAGTTATATAATTATGTATCGTTAGACGCCCGCAGGGGCCCTAGGTGGACTATGCGGTGCGTTGCTTAGTCTAGTCCAACCAACGATAGGAGAATTTGCGCTCTCTCGGTCGCCTAATAAATGTCCGAGCACAGCTAGGCGTTTAGATGGCTAAATAGTGAAATAATGTTGATGTTGGTCTTAGAGAGTGGAAGTCTTGAATGGCATGTGCGTGCGTGGAGGGGATGAGGCAGGTTGAGGCGAATGGAGACGAGGCGACGAGTCGAGACGAACCGAGGCTGGTTGAGACTAGGTGACCCGGGAATGGGGTGTTCTCTTGGGACGCGGGGGTTTCGGGAACCCGCCGGATTTGGAAGACCAGGAGGACTTGGGGGGTACCCACTTGGACCCTTCTGGGGCCCTTTGGGACACCCTTGAGAAACTCTGCCCGGGAGCCCCTCTGAACCCTGGGACCCCTGCTTCCCTCTCCCCACGCTGTAAAACCCATACACAGAGAAATTCATTCATGTGTTATGCTTGAGTAGAACAATTAATCATTACAATCCGCGGATTACTGGCATAGAGAGCAAAGGTCGCGTCGAGGCTGGTCGAGATCGGTCGAAACATGTTGAGGCGAGTCGAGTTGGTCGCGACGAGCCGAGACTGACCAAAGTGATTCGAGACAAGCCGAGATGAGCTGAGATGAGGGGTCTCGGGGGACCCGGGGAGCTCGGGAAGACCCGGGGGACTTGGGTTACCCTCCGGGATTCATCGGGCTCTTTTGGGACCCAAGGGACCTATGCCCCCCCTCACCCTATCCCCTTAGACAATAAGTGCGAAATCAATAGTCGGAGCAGTTTTTCTGCCCACGATGAACCTGCCTTACTTTCTTCTTCATGATCCACAATTTTGTCATGTATAATTATGCTGGTGTATTTGTGCGGGAGTTTCTGTTTTGGATTTTGTGAATGGGTATTTTTTCATCAGTCTGTGCTCGCTCGCGCGTACATGGTCCATATGTAGTTTCTGAGGTTGATCCGGACTGCGTAGCTATAAAACTTTGTGACGCGTTGCGGTTGGAGTTGATCTAATCTGTGAAGCCGTAGTCCTTGCTCTAAATTCGACAATATTCTCTGTGCACACATGCTCGGGCGTGCATATTACTCTTGGAGTTCTGAGTGGTTGGAGGCGGGGATTCGTTTTGTCTGAGTCTTTATCTTACCTGAATTAACAAATTGTACCTCTACTAAACTAGACCGCGTAGCTGTAAACATTGTGTTGTGTTACGTTGCTGTCGGAGCTGGCTTTGTCTGTGTAGCCGTAACCTTGTACCAGTCTCAAAAATGATACCTTTGCACACTAGCGTGCGTACATGTTACTCTTGAAGTTCTAAATGATTGGAGGCGAGGATTCGTTTCGTCTGAGTCTTGCCTGAATAAACGAAGTGTACTATAATCGACCTAGACCGCGTAGCGTTCTGGGTCGTGTTCGGTGCTGTCCGAGCTGACTTTGTCCGTGTAGCCGTAAACCTTTAACCAGACTCTATGCTACCTGTACGCACTGGCGTGCGTACATATTACTCTTGAAGTTTTAAATGATTGGAAGCGGAGATCCGTTTCGTCTTAGCGTTATTCTTGTGCGCACCAGCGTGCAGCTGACAGTGCTAAAATTTTCTACTTTTTCTAACTTAACCATCGTTGTTCTCCTCGCACATTGAAGCGTGCGAACCTACTGGAATCCATGATCATCGAGCCCTACGGGGGAGCCTATTATGACTCGCGTTGAGGCTGTGGTGGAAATGAGAATCAAATCCAGTCAGGAAATGTCTGACAATCCGAGCTTCTCTCATCCTATTTGAAGTTGTTCGACTTCTTTGTTGAGAGTATAATTGCTGGGTTGTAGTAATAAGAAGCACAACTACAGGTTATATCCAAACACTGGTTACATCCGTGTTTTCCTCTGAGCTCTAGTGACTGTTGTTAGTGTGCCACAAATAAACTTGCTAGATTTCATCAAAGTGAAATATCATTAGTTGCTCTTGAATACATCGACTGAAACATATTCCTTTTAAATAATTTAGTAATACTTGTTCCTGTATATTTCATAGGGATAACCGAGGTAGGCGGTTCGAATAGTTTTTTTTACGATAGTAACACTTTGTAAATTGGAAGGCTGTTCAAAGTAAAAATTGTCTGTAAAAAAGTCCTGGGTTTAGATTAAGGCGCAGGACGCAGTAACTCTCGTCTCGCTGAATTTATTATTGTCATGTCAACGCCAATTATATGAAGGCCTGTAAATATTTCACGTTTAAAGAATAGTTGAAGTGTTTTGAATAATGTTGTTATCTTTATTAACGTGTTGCTCGATGTCGACTTGAGCGGATCGAGCTTGTAACTATTACCTTGTGTCCCAATTAACCGCTCTTGGAGTGTTTAGTGTGCTTTAATTACCGGTCGGCTCTTCATCTATCATCGTTCTGTGTGTTGGGTGTTGTCTAATCCTGTAAAAAGATCCGAGGGCCTGGGTTTCCTGAAACGGATGTACATACCAGGTATGAGAGCCAAAAATAAGTCAAAGGTAACCAACTTCTCCGTATTAAGAGGAATACTATTAGGTAATGGATGTCGTTATCTTGGTCTCCTTTTAATCCTTTAATGTCTATCTTAAAAAGAAAGGAGACGCGATTTTTTCCCAGCCTTCGGCTTTGTTGACAAACTGGTTGAACATCTTGTACAGTTTCCAATACACTCTTCCAATCTGTTGTTTCTAAATTGTGCTGTCATCCTCAGTTGTCTTCACAATCACATGTTTTCAACATCTTGTTCCAAAGATACCCCATAACCTCTTCCTCCTCCTTAGGCAACTGTTAGGATCACGGGCCGCACTGAGTCGCGGTTCAACCGGGTGCTGAACACCCTTGTTTTTCTTCTGACTCCACTCTTCTTCACTCCTGTCTTATCTCTCCTTTTCTCCACTATCCGGAATTTACTTAACCGTTATTTACCTCGGTTGCTTCTTATGTATAGTTCACATTTCCCTTAACTTATCTTCCTTTTGACTAATACCCCAATAGTCGATACTCACCGATTCTAAATTTTCTTCTTACAGGTGACGGATAATTTGAACAGTTTCCTTCATGCAACAGTTCTTTTCATTTATTCTCGTTGTTCTCATGCGTGAGATTCCCTTTTTTGATCGTAGATCTCACGCATAGCTTCCCCGTTTCTTGTCCCTTCTTTATCTATCCCCTCGGCAGGTGTTTGGGCGTATTACCTCGGCACATTATGAACGACTGCGAATCCTTGGGATCTGAAGTGTATTTATTATGATAGCGCTCCATGCTGTCAACCGGGAAGTGCTGGTACCATATGGCCTATGCTATTGGAGAGTTGCTGTAAAGTAGCGACAGAAAATTCGTTTAGGATCAAAGATTCTGTGAAATCTTCAATGATACATTTTCGCACGATATTTGCACTCATTGAAAATTTAATTGATGTTATCCATTAAGAAGGATTGTTCAGGCATAAAACCGTAAGAAATTTCCATATAAAGTTAAATTACACGTAGGGAAAGTCTAGTTTGTCTTTTCGGTTATAGACTAACCATAAACGAATTTTCTTTCGCTTCTGAACCTTCTGTGGCTCCCGTGCATATATTTGACATACGCAATGCGAAGGATATTGTCTTAACGCAAAAGAAACTCCACCACTCAAATCTAACATTTATATATAGCTTGATGTATCACTAGTTGCGTGTTTGACGTTCGGGACCAGAAGGACAGTGACTCCAGCGCTCTAGAAAGCCTCGAATTTACAATCCTGTTCCTAAGACTGAGTGGTTAAGACATTATATGGGGTAACTTAATGTGTGTAACATGTTATAAATCATTTTGTTAATCCGCTACCTTATATACCTTAGTCGATCTTTTTTTCGAACTCTCTTTTGCTGCTTCGTCTATCGGAATTCATTAATTCAACATCATTGCAAGTCCTTTTGGAATGATCAATCAGGTAGAAGCATTCTAGAAAATTGGTTTCATGCACCTGTTTTTTATAATTGTGAGCTTTGAGTACTCCGCTGAATGTAGTGTTCTAATTAGTACACTCCAACTGCAAATTGTCGTCTTCCATAGGCTTTGAGCTTCCAGGCATTGCAGTGTTTTTATGCCGTATCCATCACCAGTGCATCCGACATTTTGATATTGGTCATTTCATGAAGTCTAAAATCAGTAAATAGGATAATATTGATAATTGCCTCCATCCTTTGTCTATTTATTCGCAACTATTCTGGAATAAGACGTCTTTACTAAATTACGAGGTGTCTGCTCTTAATTGATTTCGGCCACTATTTCAAATATATTGTCAAAGCCATTCTTCCTCTCTTTTGTTAAGTTCCAATTGTCAATATTAAAGCTTGTTACGGTGAACAGAGTGTGTGCAATTTGTTTTTTTACTTTCTGATCCCGTTGCTGTCTAATCATCAATATTTGAGCAGAATTATTGTACAGGAAATTGTCTGGGTGATAGAAGTAACATAATAACTGGAGCAATTGACATTCGATCCCTAACATATGTATAGCTACATAAATTCATAAAAATAACTTGAACTAACGTTTTCTCGATTGTAGTTATGAGTCTTTTGAACGAGTTCCATCAGTAACAAATGTTTCTAAAGACAATTAAATGCATACATATCACCCGAATTAGGTGTATTGAAATTTGCATGTCATCAATGACAAGTTTGGATATACTACGTGACCACGTTGTAAGATTCCTGCCTGTCATCGTCAGAACTCTGGCAGAGATGGACTACACTTCATCTACTCTGGTCTAATCTTACCTGTGTTTGCGATGGCTGGGCGTTCGTCTTCCTACCAAATAACAATGCCGGCGAGGCAAAATACCTCCATGGCTTTGCATTAGCCCATACTGCTGCCTCATGATTTTCGCCGTGCCACTTCACACAGTGCGTTCTTTGTTCTGTATTCAAAACTGTGTTCAAAATGAATTCTTATTTTGTGACAATTACGTCTACAACTTTAATTAATTTCGGGTTAGGTTTAACTTGTCTCTGACAAAATGAATAAGTGATGTCACAAGATTTACTGTGTGACGTGAATGTCTCTAAAATTAGGGACTCTTGTTCTGAGTTTGGTAATGATCGGCAATAGAATACGTGTAAACATTTGGGATGTTGGTGATTGTTTATATGCACTGCAGTTGTAGCGACTTGAACATGCCTTGAGCCGAATCAACCTCAGAGATAAACAACTTTGAAATAGCTTGCTAAAAAACTAGATACAAGTATAATTCATTCATGAACACTCCTTTAGACTTGTCTCTATTTATTTAGTCCCATTCGACGTCATTGGATCTCCGTTCACTTCTCTCGGTTGGGTGAACAAGGTTTCACGGTCCTTTTTTGTTGTTGTGCAAGTTAACTTATAATTCGAACTTCTTAGTTTTAATTTGCATAAGCCTAAAATATGTTCTATCATACATACAAATATAAATTAATGAGCTATTCAGTATCTTCATACTCGATTTATTCTAAAAAAAATTGAGTGTTGTGGTTAGCACATGCAAGTTGCTTAAAACCTGTCAAGAAAGATAAAACTTCCTGTCCAATTTGATGTATTGCAAAAAAATGCACTAGGTGAGCAACATCAACTGTATTTTTAAAACTAATAGTGCAAAGTAGTTGTATTGGCACTTGAATATCTTTCGGCTGTGATTACTTACAATGTAATTCACAACGGAAAGTGGTACATGAACAGAATTTTTGCTAAGAAGGCTTATTGCTTCAAATTTTTACTTCGAATCGCATAGGCCATGAAAATGTTTTGGGCTGGCATTTATACGTAAATTCTTCAACGGCCGATGTTTTTAGTTCGTAAACCGTTGTAGACAGTAAATATTGACAGGGAGCCCGCTTAGAAAATGCATGCAGCCTTGGGTTAGCTTGATGATTACTTGACTTTAGACTGAACAACCTCCTGTCTTGTTTTTTATAATTCACAGGTATGGCAAAGACTTCCGAGCGCTAATATTGCATTGTTGGTACGTGATCAAGTTACTCATTAAGAGAGTTGTTGACTATTTTTCTCTGTTTATCTATATACCGTATGTGCGTGTGACAATTTCTTGCTGACCCTGGAATGTTGTGCCACAAATATATCTGTGTAAGTTACTACGTTTTTTACCCCCCAAGAAATATCTGATGGTCTCCTGAAGCTAAATAACGAATGATCCGCAAGCGGCACCGTAATGGTTACTCACCATTGGACAAACTTTGCGCAGACAGTACCATAATCAATGGGTCATAAGAGTTGAAAGTTAACATGGCATATTCTTCTTCGCATCCAAGCTCCCAAGTTTAGATACTAGGTA
>SDVV010039615.1:0-10611 GCA_016164225.1 Gammarus roeselii | reverse complement strand
TTCATGTGCCATTTCTAATTTATTTATAACAACAGGAAATGGAACGGTTTAGCTATTTATCGGCGATTTATGTAGAACTTATCGAGCCGCGACTTGAACGTTTCGATTGTATTGCTGTTTACAACCTCCGCTGGAAGTTTGTTCCATAACATGGCACATGTCAGTGCATTAATAGTACCCCCTTCCCACCTATGCTGCCAACGATGGAATTATGGATGCTATGGCACATACCTGTGCATTAATAGTACCACCTTCCCACATATGGCACATACCTTCGCAATGATAGTACCACCTTCCCACCTATGCTACCATCGATTGAATTATGGATGTTATGGCACACACCAGCGCATTAGTAGTACCACCTTCCCCACATATGCTGCCATAGATGTAATTATGGATGTTATGGCACATACCCACGCATTAATAGTACCCCCTTCCCACCTATGCTGCCATCGATGGAATTATGGATGCTGTGGCACATACCAGCGTTTTAATAGTACCACCTTCCCACCTTTGCTACCATCGATTGAATTAGGGATGTTATGGCACACACCAGCGCATTAGTAGTATCACCTTCCCACATATGCTGCCATAGATGTAATTACGGATGCTATGGCACATACCAGGGCATTAATAATGCCCCCTTCCCACCTATGCTGCCATCGATGGAATTATGGATGATATGTCACATGTCAGCGCAATAATAGTACCCCCTTCCCACCTATGCTGCCATCGATGGAATTATGGATGCTATGGCACACACCAGCGCATTAATATTACCACCTTCCCACCTATGCTGCCATCGATGGAATTATGGATGCTGTGGCACATTTGCGAATAACGACAGTTTCGTTCTGTTTGTGGTCAAGTTTATTTAGCGAATTAATTGCACTAAAACTGTATAAATTCTGTCAATAGCTTTAGTTGAAGTTACAAGGACGTGAACAGGATTAGATCAGATCCTATCGCATAACGTCTCAATAAATTCAGTTCGTTTGTTTACATCCAAAGATGAATTATTTTATGTATTCGGCTGTATACCGCTGCTTCCCTAGAGCCTTCACTTGTATTTCCGCGCTTCTCCGTTTTCCAAAGGCAGGCAGCGCCACTATGGATTAGAGAGGTCAACGTACAGAAGCGAAAGAAAAATCGTTTATGGTTAGTCTTGAATCGAAAAAACAAACTCGACTTTTCCCGCGTGGAATTTAATTTTATACAGAAATTTCTTACTGTATCATGTTTGGATCAAGCTTTATAATGAATAACATCAATGAAGTTCCCGATGAGTTCAAATGTCAAGCGGAAAATGATCATTGTTCATTGTTCTTTAATCTTCAATCGTAACGCATTTTTTTTCGCTACTGTACATCGAGGCAATGAAGATATAACTTGCACTGGGGATGGCAAGGCGTTCACGGCAACTCATGAACCAATTCAAATTTAACAATTGCCCTCATTTTCAGTACAAAATGCGCCGAAAATAATAGTTCGGCGCATTGCCAGATTGCGTTAAGGAGGCAAAAGGACAAGGAGGGAGTTGGGCTCGTGCAGACTCAAACACCGTTGACGTCGCTGATGGAATGCCCTGCTGTTCAAGACCACAGGATCCAAGCCGACACTCAGAGCAGTTAACAAAATGAAAACAGAATGAAATTTTTGAAAGTGACTGAATCTCTGGGCTGCATGCAGATTATAATCGACCATCAATTTGTCTGTTCGTACTTCTCAAATCCCAATCGTGATGTTGTTCTCTGTTCGTCCACGTATCGCTTTAGAAGATCTCTAACATACATGCCATGTACTTCAGGCTGCGATAGTACTGTGTGTCGCAGTACTCCAGCATGCACTGTCTGTCAGGGAATCAAAATATATCAGTCATGAGTCGTTCGATCAATTCATTTTATATTGTCCTAATTTCAATCAATCTTGGTGCAACCTAAATTAGGTTACCATCAATAGAATGTGATTCCTCACTTGTACTTACCAGGGAAATAATTGGCAGCAATGACGACAGCTAAGATTGAATTAGATTAAGGAGTCCATCTCCACCAGAGCTCTGAAGCGAGTCTTTGTGGGCTCCCCCGTAGGGCGCGGACGACAGCACATGCATTATGGTGGTTGATGCTATGGATAAGACGATTGATAAAAACTGTTGAAGATAATTTATGAATTATTTATTGACATTCGACAACTACTTCGTTGACAACGCTAACCATTAGCGTTGATTTTGCGAAGTAGGTGCATACAAATGGATATTAAATAGAAATTCAAGGCTATAAATTCAATTTTTGATGCGATTTAGAGCTATTCATAAACTATTGCAGTTCATCATAAATATAATAAACGATATCGCCACAATGACGCTGCGATGAACGGGCTCCAATTTTTCATCTCATTTTGGATGTAACGACCACCAAATGTTGGTTACATTGATCAGTAAATCTGAAAGTTCCAAGAGTTTATAATATTGTCATTGTAAATTGCAGTCCACGAAGTAAAAACTTCTGCTAACAGAATAAGCAAAAAGCAAATAAACAGCTCCACATATTCTGCATTCCCATTCCTAGACTCTTGATTGAAGCTGTCCGGCAGAGATTCTTTACCTGCTGCTCGCTTCCGAGCGTCCATGCGATGGCGCCTTTTGCTGTTCCCCCCAAAGAGTGCAAGCCACCCATATTGGCCGGGACACTCAAATAATACTCGTTCGGATGTTATTTTTAACGTGCCGAGATTGTTGCCCGGTAGCAATCGGCTGGTGAGGCGGGCAGCTGATCGAACACTGGCCTGGCGCTGCACCCAATTTGTTTACTTCTCTTTGAAACCAAATTTCAGGGGTACTTTAACCCCTTAATTGGCAACACGACCCTATTTTGCCGGTTATGGGCCGCGCGTTACACCGCCGGATTTCGTTGATGCCGCATGTAGGTGAAGGTAATATTTTACAGCAGGACACTACAAAAAAGCGCTTGCGCTGCCACGGCCGTTAATTGAATGGCGATGACGCGTGCAAATTGCCACCTTACGGTGGATTATGCGCCTGGACAGCATGTCTGACGCACACGTTGTGCTCACGAGGCTGCAAATTAAAGCTGTTCTTTATGTCGAGTTCCATAATCTGCTCAGAGAGCAGTAAATGAACGTGTAATTTATTCAAATCATAAGTACCAGGGACATTGCACGCAAATAAAATGAAGACCGTCCAGGGAGAAATTAATTTATGATACGCGTCATATGGTAAGTACATTTCCCTTAGCCTTCCGCTTTACTTTTCATAGGAGAGCATGCACGATAATATATTCGTAAATACATTATTGAGCAATGCAGGCAGTAGCCGATAATGCTGAAATTATGTTGAATACAGGATCAGAATAATAAGGTTTTGGATTTATAGTAAAATACAAACAATAATACCATCAACATCACCGCGTTTGAATTTGTGCGATAAAAAAATGTGATAGAAGATTCAATCATTGTTTTTACACCACACTCAATCATAATACGTGAAGTGAGTCTGAATCCTAATACATGAATTGAGTCCAAGTCGTGAATTGAGCATGCAGAGTAAATTGTACAAGTCGACTATTAAGTAGCAAACTATGCGTTTTATGTAATGATCAATGCGTATAATTTTTTTTTTATATAATTAACGATTCCCGTCGAACAAAATATGACTTAGAACGGAAACCTCTCAAATCACCGAAGTATCAGGCAAACATTAATCTTCGTCAACGCCAATTTCCTTTGCGAAACAAATATACATCGCCCTTTAAAATAAGTTTTGTCTAATCGAGGGTTCATCTTATGATCACATACAGCACCGAACCGAGATAAAACAACAAGACGGTGAACAGTAGCTGTCATTATCGTGTACGGCTTGCGTGCTCCCGTTTGTCATCGTGCCTATACGCAGCTGCTCCGTTTGGGATTGCATTAATTGTCGAAAACAATTTTCGACCTTATTTCCAAGTTTGAAGCAAAAAATTCCCACATTAGTACGTAACCTCATCAGGAACGGAAGCGAATCCGGCGTCTGTGCCTGTGCTGGCCAGCAACCATATCAAACAAACGCCCTCATTCCATGCCCACTAAACAGCTCTGCCAGACGCCGCACCAGTTGCTGTCGTACCTCATGCCGTAGTAAAAAAACTAGTGAAAAAAAAAACCTTCGAATGGGTGGGATAATACATATGTCAGTTTTTAACTATGGCAAACCGATTCAAAGTTGGCAGTAATATATAAGCCCTGGTCAGGTCATATACAAGTAAATTTCCGTGGCCTCTCATTGCAGTAACCTTTTTGTGTTTGCGTTATATAGTGAAGTTTTTTGTTCAAACCGTCACTTTTTGGGGGAGATCAAACGATTTTTATAGCATGTTCTCCTATTTTGGGGATTTATCCATCAGATTGCGAGCAAATGCAAATCCCCTTATCTGTCAATACATGGTGTGAACTGTTTCGTAACGAATGCGGGGCTTAGAGTATCACTAAAAATAGCTTGCAATTAATATTGCGGCTCATTCAAGACTCAAAGCTTCGATCACACCGTAACTTGTAGTCTCTTTGCTATCCTTTAACAGCTTCGAGACCAGGCCGATAGACGCAGTGCGTTCGACAAGTTGTTTGTATTCAACGGAGCTGATCGCCTTCAATCGGTGTCAGATGCCGCCACATCTCTAACTACTAGACATTTCCAAACAATTAGCATAATAAATGATACGGAATAAAGTGGCAATCTGTCGTTTAGTCAAGTAACTTACAAAAATCTAGTCACGAACTTATAAAATTCATGGAAGCGCACCCTCAAAATGTAACATGGCATATTATGCGTGTTGTATCATACACATCAATCTTGATGTCACAGGTGTGACTCGAATAGATAGAAAGCTAAAATGTTTGTTCAAGCAAATAGTTAAAGGTGTTATTATGTAATACAATTGAAGGTAAATCATTTTCTCGTTGCTTCAGTATTAAAAAGTCAATAATGAATGTGCTGTTTGCCACCATTACACAACGTAGACGGTTTCACGAATGCATATTAGCTCGTTAGATTCAAGATATGTTTCTACCCTTTCAGCGTTGATTAAAAGGTTTTTGATGTACAAGTGTGATGAAACACACTTCTACATCCTGCTCTAAAAAAATGTGAACACACTGTACATATCTTTGATCTCAACAAACAAACCATTATATATATATATATTATATTTTCTTCGACGTTATTGTCAGTAAAACGAAGAAAAGTAAAACGGAGTTATTCAAATAGATTGAAATGAAAATTTCGTGAAATATCCGGTAAAATCGTGTGTCATTAGGAAACGGTACAACTGACGCACAAATATCGGTACATGGGAGAATGTTTTACGGTTAATTATAACGTTGTACGTATCAGCTCCGCACATCTTTCTGTCCCCATAACAGTGACTACTCTCCGTAAAGATTTAGGTATATTTATACGTTCCTGCTGTTGATGCACGATTTTAATGTATTCTACACTTCAATATCATTACCATGTCAAAATACACTCTAGAACGATTTGACATGTTAATATGATGTACACAAGTACGGAGGCAAAACAAAAGTACGGGGAAACATCATAACTTTCCTTTGTATTTCTCATGAAACGATATCCCAGCTAAGGAAATGACTAGTGCGGACATACCTTATCTAGTACCAAGGTCCGATATCAGGACCCAGTGTCGACCAAAATTGGGAATGCATGGCAGTTCCCTAGCACTGGTGCAAGGCTTAACTCGGCTCGACCCATTGCCAAAGTACCCGTTGATCAAGGACTCAATTGGGGAAGGCAATCGGCCGAAAACCTACAAATACCAGCAATTGATAATACGTATCCTCTGATGAGTCACTCTAAGCTGAAACGATCTTGACCTTGTGCCTCCGAATCTTTTCTCACTGTTCAATTCGATGATACCTGAACAAGTTTTTTTTTGGTTGAATATTGTTAGTGCAGATATGGAGTGTCGGCTGGCGGATGCTCATCAAAGTAATGTTATTATAGTAGTCGTTTAATGATCCTTACGTTCGATCAATTTTAATGAGCGTGCTCATATATAATTTAACACAACGTGTTGAATAATTTTAATTGCAGCTGCCACGCGTATAATAGAAAAGATAATTGAGATTATAAAATCCGTGTTCAGAACTGTTATTCGTGTAGTTTGAGTGTTTAGATGGGAATCAAATTAATTGCTTACTCAAATATGTGCGTTTGCGTGAAAGTCAGTAAAGGGAGTAGCGTACGGTTCGTACAATCAATTAGGCTTCAATAGAAAGCTTACTGCTTTAAACTCGTTGTTGACGTGTTTGGGTACGAAACCAGCCCGACTTAGAGTGCTGCAGTAGGAAACTTTATTTTAATGATTGGCCCATAATATTGATAGATCATGACCAGGGTCAAAATACAGTTATCAATCGAGGGATTGTAATCGCACCAATGTTCGTCAAGTATCTAGTTGGGACTGTTGTTAGTCCCAGCCGAATAATTGACGTTGAAATGGATAAAATTCGAATCGTAAATCGACCAAACTTAGTACAATAAAATTAGGTAGCTATAAAATGTTAGTAATGTAAACCAGCCGACCAAATACATGATTGCAATTCCATTAATATACATTTTTTCTCTGACTATTTCTCTTACCGCCAATTTCAATAACTTGAACACAAACTGCAATGTTGGCACTATAAACACTTATCAAACAAAACGTATAGTTTTAGTTTCATGGAATAATTTCACACACATGAATACGAATCTCAAAATCTAAAGCGTCATAGTATTAATAGATGAATAGACCTTTCAACCCCGTCGTTCAAGCTGATTTTTTCTGTTCATCCAATTTTAAGCACCCTCTTGATGATGGAACGTAACACTTTCCCGTTAGTTATATTATTAATTCATCCCAATGGGTAATTATGCTACCGTATCATTTCTTAAAATACCGGCTGAATGATATAGTACGTTATATCATGTGTGAGCGGATAAGGCCTGAGGTGCTGCCACCTATCAAACGGATTCATATCGACTGAAGAGCTCTAAATCAAGACTGCTGCAAAGGTTTGAAAATATTTGTGCAGGTCAATTTCTTTGCCAGTACTGCCACAGTTTTGTCAAATGCGCCGGAGGTACGACGAGTAGTCTACGGAAAATGAGACCCATATTTAACTACCATGATTTAAATGACCCGGGTAATTCAAGAACAGGATAGTATTGAAGACAATTTTTGCTAAAAAAACTGAAATTACCAAATGAAAAATAAATTTCATTCACTTAAAAAAAATCATACGAATATACACGAACAAATGAGTCATCTCACAGAAAGGAGTGCGAGACCGTATCCTCAAAGTTTGGTAAGTGGGGGAACACTCCAGTCATCTACCAAGTAACCTATTACAACAGTTGAAAGACTAATAATGTTTATGTTTATTTCACATTCTTTGAAATTCAATAATCGTTTCCCGTGATCTTCCTTATCTACCCAATAGCGATCAAACAGGAATCCGTTGTGATTGAATTCAATGACAGTTAATTTGAAATCAAATGAAATGTTACTAGCGAATATAAATAATAACAATTGTTCAAGTCGTTGCCTAATTCAGCTAGCCGAGACAACTCATACTATATTTATTGCCAGCCCCATGTACCTTGTGATCATTTGTCTAATTGCTAACTAAGTTAACAGTGGTGCTTTGTTCCTGCCTGCTTTTCCCTCAGCTTTAACGAATTGAACCTCTTCAAACATAAGCGGTGTCCAATCTGTTCATTTATTTTATATTCATGACACTGAAATGTGTAAGCTATTCAACATGGAGGGACGTGCATAGAACTTTACATAATGAATGAGTCCAAGGCTTTTCATACAATAAAACAACTATGTTCATTGTAGTGATGTAATAACCGTACTGTCATATGCAACTCTTCCCATCTTCGTTAAATGTTTCAAAGTGTAATACGCTGAATAGAAGATGCTGAGAAAGCTTGTCAGGTTTCTGAAACTTTCTGTAAGAAGCAACCTATCAGGAAATTGATTGCAATTCGACTAGTTCTGCTCAAAACTATTTTGGAACAATTTAACAAAATAAAGAAGCAAATGTTGCTCCGGTCCGTTATTCATTCCAGTCATTGTCTTCCCTTTGACCTCGCATCACGGGTTATCAAAAGGAACTGAACTTCTTCGTTCATGACCAAGCTACTCTCCTGAATCGCCAAAGAAACATATTTTGTAATAATAGAATGTATAGCAAGGAATCTTCCCCCTTCCTTAATTCACCTGATCTCTCCAAATTACATGAGTCACACTATATCACACATTCGTTCGATAGATGGTCTATTGATGACTACAAGCAAAAGAGTTTGAGGTGCAATCTTCCCAGGTGCAATGAGCACGAGGTAAGCACCGGCCCCTGCAGCGTCCCCATGCGGCTCGTGACGCAACAGGCGGCGGCGGCTGCTGGCGGTGGCGCTCATCTCACGTGGCTCCTCCATCCGGCCGTGGAAAATTTGATCTACATGTTATCACCGGCAGCAGCCAGGCGGGCGATGGAGGGAGGTGGCCTCGGGGCTTGCAAATGGAATGACGCTGCAGGCCCGCCTTCACTGATGATAGTAATGTTTGTGTTGATGGTAAGGTTAGTGGTGGTGTAGAGGTATTTGCGGCGTTGGCGGTGGCAGTGTTGGCGATGACAGTTGTGGTAGTGGAGTTAGTGGCGTGAGCAACAATAACATCAGAAATTGCAATCTCATCTCCAATCATTTGTTAAGCAAAAAAGTTGAACTAGAATCTCCAAACGACTACAAATATCTACAGATGATACTCGTTCAGCGACCTAATAGAAGGTTTGTTTGCTGCGGCACATGCGGCACTTTGTACAGAAGTGTTTTCCTGTGGATGTCAATCATATAAGTGAAAACTATTGCGTAGAACATCGGCACGCACTGAGGCGTATTCAGACAAATAAAATGAAGCAATTGTACGTAAATCTGTCTACGTAAGTGTTCAAAACTTGCATGAAAGCCTATACCTTTAATTTTCACGCGCAATGATGCTCAAATAGTCGAAATTACGTGTACCCTTTATACGTAAGTTTTTTTACATAAGTGTCCACCAGATGCGCGTAAGCCTATACCTAACTATTTCCCACGCACTCCATTTTTACCTTTACCACGTTTCAATTACAGGTTTTTCATGTCAGAATACTGTGACATTTATTGTGTTAATATCATTGAGTGAATATGAGTGCAGGAATGTTAGGTAATTTATGGAACTAGCGATAAGAGCTTATGCAGTGTATGAGTGCGAGAACAGGAGGACGACGGAGAACTTTAGGTGAAGAGTGGAGAGGATAACGCCGCTCTTTCTGCCCTGCTCGGTCGGTTTGGCCAGGCTGAGCGAGCACGTCTGCAGGTAGGGCGAGGAGCAGGAAGAGAAGTGATTCGTATGTCGATTCTGCGAGGTAGAGGAGAAAACAGACTAGGTCCTCAGTGCTTGTCAGGGACTGCAGAGGAGAGATAATGACACAGATGGCCGGGGCTTTGCTGGAAAGGTCTTCATCCTTGATCACGTTCCACGCCCCGTCATCAATGAGTGGGACCGAAGAACCGATCGAGTTTTATACGAGGTGCGTGAGGAGACCGGGAAGATGCATGAATACAGGAGCCACCTCGTTCGACGAAAACAACAGCTTGCTGATAAGGTTTGGGCTGTGCAAGTGAAGGTACACTAGGAAATGGTATGCTCAAAGGAACACCTTTAGGTATTTGCATCAACCCTTAGTTGGAACGAACGTTTCGATGTGGAGAAGGCTTAGAAGAACGGGCATAAACCACGAGGGAACGAGTAAAATAAATGAACTTGGCCAAATTTCATCTTGAAGGTGTCTTGGTGGCCGAGCACAGACTTCCTATCTTGATGAATTGGGTAACAGTTTGCAACGGCTACTCACATCCACCCTTAAGCCCAAGTCAACGCACCCGGTACTGAATGTGACCTCGCAACTCGCTGCCACCCTTAAGCCCAAGTCCGGGCCACCTACTTCCCGTCAGCCAAAGAGGTCATCAGCTGCCCGGAAATCAAAAACCGGGCTACAACTGTAGCCCGGGACCATGACACCCGGGAATCAAAATCGCACCCTAAATCGACGGGATCGACTTTATGAAAACGCGAAACACCTTCAAAAGATTCACGGACCA
This sequence comes from Gammarus roeselii, assembly GCA_016164225.1. Lineage (NCBI taxonomy): Eukaryota > Metazoa > Arthropoda > Malacostraca > Amphipoda > Gammaridae > Gammarus > Gammarus roeselii. The sequence continues at coordinate 410 of SDVV010039615.1, read as the reverse complement.
GGACGGTGAAACCGAGACGCTTGTTATAGGTTACTCTATCGTCTTTCATCAGGGGGTTGAATTTGATCATCGAAGTAGGTCAAAGAGGGGTGTTATTTGCAAGCCCGGTGCCACACTTAATATGATCAGAGATACCCTAGCGGAAATTTTGGGTTTCCAGCTCGGAGACTCTCATACTCTGTCATGTAGGCCCCAAGATTCTGAAGCGGACAAAGTCGAAACATTTGCTACCCATGTAAAGGCACCTGATTTGTTACCAGAAGGCAAAGACGAAACGAGAGGCTATCACATCCATACTACCACAAATGAATGATTATGATGAGCTGTGTGGCAATCTCACCTATACAAGTCAAGCTTTCGATACTATTCGGAAGTCCTTTATCAACTTGTTTGATGACTTTCGGTAAAGG
>SDVV010039614.1:0-10611 GCA_016164225.1 Gammarus roeselii | reverse complement strand
TGGTGGTAACCTCACCTCATGCGTGATGTATGCACCTCTCACATTGGTGGTAACCTCACATCATGCGTGATGTATGCACCTCGCACATTGGCGGTAACATCACCTCATGCGTGATGTATGCACCTCTCACATTGGTTGTAACCTCACAACATGCGTGTTGTATGCACCTCTCACATTGGTGGAAACCTCACATCATGCGTGATGTATGCACCTCGCACATTGGCGGTAACCTCACCTCATGCGTGATGTATGCACCTCTCACATTGGTGGTAACCTCACATCATGCGTGATGTATGCACCTCTCACATTGAAAAGGTAACCTCACATCATGCGTGATGTATGCACCTCGCACATTGGTGGTAACCTCACCTCATGCGTGATGTATGCACCTCTCACATTGGTGGTAACCTCACATCATGTGTGATGTATGCACCTCGCACATTGGCGGTAACATCACCTCATGCGTGATGTATGCACCTCTCACATTGCTGGTAACCTCACAACATGCGTGTTGTATGCACCTCTCACATTGGTGATAACCTCACATCATGCGTGATGTATGCACCTCGCACATTGGCGGTAACCTCACCTCATGCGTGATGTATGCACCTCTCACATTGGTGGTAACCTCACATCATGCGTGATGTATGCACCTCGCACATTGGCGGTAACCTCACCTCATGCGTGATGTATGCACCTCTCACATTGGTGGTAACCTCACATCATGCGTGATGTATGCACCTCGCACATTGGTGGTAACCTCACCTCATGCGTGGGGTGACTTCACGCTTACTAAAAAAAATGAGAAGAGGGAGTCAGTCGAATAGAAACGTTGAAAGAAAGAGCGCAGCACCTTATCTGTGGTCGCGCATGTAAAGCACACACAAGAACGCGTACTTTACCCTGACATAGAAATTATGTTACCGAAGGAATATAAACAATAACACTGGATTCGAGTACTACAACAGGGATTATTGTGCAGAAAACACTGTAAGATCACCCCCAGACGATCGTAATTGAATGGACTCCGTACAGTCGATTTTGTTCGGCAATACTTTTAACAATCTATTCCCAGGAGTTCTATTCCCAATCTACGAATAGAAAACCGCGAATATGGGTTGGTCGGGCAAGCAGCCTGGCTACAGCACCATCTAGCCGTCAAACTTCTACGTAATAATAAAAAAATCCTCATTCAGTCACCTTTCTGTTGTTCTGGTGTTGCTTTTCTGACACCAGATTCCCGAATAGCGCCACAGCTTGCTAACGGCACTGATCTGCGAACAAGGTATTACACCAGTTTTTTAGAAAAGAGCCCTCAATGCCTAGAACTCTGCTCTGGAGGTTCACCGCGAATATAGATTTTTAAAATCACAAACTCTCGAACGAGACGGGCCAGAAGATCGGTAGTTCTGTATTTTTTTTATTTATGTTGACAAAATCTTGTTCATTTCAGTCCTGTTATATCTTATTTGGTTGTACTTAGCCGAATTTCGCTACTAACCACAGAAGAAAGGAGCTTTGAGGGCAAATGCTGTAATGATGCGAGATTAAAAAACCTAATGTTGATGCTACCAGATTCTGGCTGCAGAATATAACTTTGATTCCTAAATTTCAAATTGATTTATTTGTTCGGTAACAGAGAGAATTTTTAGACAACTATTACACATAAATGATCCATCTCCAATACATGATTTTATATGACACTGGGATCTAAGGGATTCAAACCAGCTAGTAAAAAAATGATAAATAGCAAGACCAACTGCAGAAGTACCTGATCAGACAGGTAGTGATGGACCAACTGCTGGAACGCAAGCTCGGCGGGAAGAGGGAAACTCCATGCAAGCGGGTGATTCAATAGAACTTCAGTCGTCAAGTTGTGTTACCATGAAACATGATAGGAGGTGTCAAGGAGTGGTGAAGCGACCTTGATCATTGAACAAGGTATCGATGAACTAATTTAAAATTATTGTAAAACTTACCAACACAGCCGGCGCACGTAAACTGTTCCAATCGTCCTGTTCAGAGGTTCAAGCTCGGAGATGTGTGAGGATTCGAAGGATATTGCTAGTATTTCCGGGATCAATATTGCTGCAATGTACCTCGAAATAAATTACCAGGACAGGATTTGTGTGCCTGACCACATGTCCTTCTAATTCTACGAACGCACATTCCCGGCAATGCGGGGGGTGGTATTCCCCCTGGGAAAGTTGCTCATGACGGGTGTGAGATGAACGACAGTTAACTGGAACACTAGGATTGAGTTTCACAATCACCGAACCGATCAGCATACGCATGAAGGCTGCAGTTAATAAGTGAAGTAAGAATTCAAGCAGCACGCCAGACTGTATCTCCTGCATACAACGGCTCCGATATTAGGAATAGCACGAGTCTCGTTGATGAAATGAGTGCATGGATCGATCACCTGACGCCTTGAAGCTGCCTTAACAGCCAGACTATGTGCATTTATAGAGGCATTTAAAATGAAGTTCCATAGCTTGCCCATTTGCTTCACTCATGTCATGTTTCTCAAAGGTTTCGTGGCCAGGAAATGTAGCTCTCTCTTTTGAGCAGCTCTCACAGCCGACCTCTCAATACTAACAGAATTGTTATGACAGCTTGTTGTCAAGTGTATTTCTTTTGAATTTCATACGAAAGTTCTTTATCAAATCATTTATCTTAGTGTCAGCAACTCCTTTCAACACTATTTACTCGACCGCTTGCCTCCACAAATCTTCAAGACGTTCGAATGCGAATTTCATATGTTTTACTTTCGGCCTTAACTATCACAAATATTTCAAAACTGTGTGTCAATGAACGGTTCAACAAATAATTTTTGTTCCACCAACTAACTAATAATCTTAATTATTTTGTAATTCAAGAATCATTTTTTTGCGTATCGAACAGAATCATTTTATTCCGCGGTCATTACGCGTAATTTCAGCAGGCGTATTTCAAGAGTCACGTTCTAATTGAGTAACATTATATTATCTTTACACAGCATAATTGTGACGCATCATGTTTATTATGTCGGCATCAACCGATTGGAATCGTTAACAAATAATAATGGTAAATGTTATATCTAATTGAAATTTGTCGAAGGGTGTAATATACATTTGTTGTCAGTAAGCCACATGGTGCGGCACATGACGCGCTGAGTTACTTGCAGCAACTCCTATCATATTGTCGCATATGAACATATTTGTACACCAGTAACAATACGACAACGCAAACGTACAAGAACTCATGGACAGTAAATATATTCGACGTGGTTGCCTGTATCATTGAAGATCATCACTAATGCAGAATGTGCTGCCAAGAATCATAGTCGATTCGAGATTGAGGGTTATTTGATCTTTGGTCCACTGTCACAGATTTCTTTGATGACAGAAGTCAATCACCGTCTGATGCACAAATTCAATCGAATTAGATCCCACCTCAGAAGATTCAATCAATTCCATGCAATCACCCGAGCCCTGCAGTTTTCCTCAAATTAAACAACACCTGCGGCTCCTGAATAGGACCTGAATTAGACTTGCACTGAGAGAGCAATAAACCTGTGAGGTCAAGGCAATGACCTCCATCTTGAAGGTCATTGCCTTGTACACTAAGAAACCAGCAAGAGGTATCTTACATCTGTTTCAGAGAGCTTCGCAAGGCTCGCTAGTCAAATAACCTACACAAAATTGTAGAAATAGCACTATCAATGAAATGACTGTCGACTATTTCGGACCGCTAGAAAAATCTCAAAACATAAGATTCCTATCCGACTAACAAAGCAATGGAGAGGATGACAAAAGGCCCACCTAAAAGAAATTTTGTGTGTATTTTTTATATTAGAGCCCTTACTAGTATAAGACATCCATAGCATATTGTAACACACGTAAACTGTGGGTAGACGCATCCCATTTTCGCTGGTGGAAGGCAGCAGAAATGTTCACTCGTCGACCAGTGGTGAAAGGGATAGGGCTCCCTAATTTCTCTACACTATTGCCACTGCACGCAAATTATTTAGCTCTTTATTCATGAACGACGTAGACAAATCAGGTGTCATGACATGAACACGATAACTTCGAAAAGGAATTGTGTTAATGAGATGAACTTTGTTGATATTCATCCCTTTTCGCCCATGCCGTTCTTGGTTGTTATCGTTGAAAAGTAAACGGTTACATGAGGGAGGTCGAAGACTGAATTGACCCTATGAAAGTTGCGTCTGCGTATGGTATCTGTGTCGTTGGCATCCCTTACCTTTGATTGTTAAACAGTTAGCGCTCATGAAAATGAGTACAATGTAATGCAACTACTAAAGATCATGACTTCACGCGATGTAGGACCCTATTCGAGCAGCGTTCACGCATGTCAGCTGACGCAAGTTTTCAAGCACAAAATCTTTCCATTCTGGAATAAGGCAAAGATGGGTGTTTGAGAGCCAACTTTGAGGCACATCTATGGCGAAGGATAAATAGAGTCAGGCGAGGAGATCAATCATCGTCCAGGATCAGGTCTCAGCCGGAAAACAGATGGAAACCGCGGGTGATCCTATCGGACCGCAATCTATGGCGAAGGATAAATAGAGTCAGGTGAGGAGATCAATCATCGTCCAGGATCAGGTCTCAGCCGGAAAACAGATAGAAACCGCGGGTGATCCTATCGGACCGCAATCTATGGCGAAGGATAAATAGAGTCAGGCGAGGAGATCAATCATCGTCCAGGATCAGGTCTCAGCCGGAAAACAGATGGAAACCGCGGGTGATCCTATCGGACCGCAATCTATGGCGAAGGATAAATAGAGTCAGGTGAGGAGATCAATCATCGTCCAGGATCAGGTCTCAGCCGGAAAACAGATAGAAACCGCGGGTGATCCTATCGGACCGCAACGGGCTGCCGATAATATCGGAATGTTGTCATCTTATATATTCACTACTTCTCAATTAAAATCGGTCAGAGTAGTATGGCAATTATGTCGATTGTGGAATATCAATAAATTGGTAAACATGGAGGTAAATGGTATGTATGTTTTCAAAGGACCAGTCGTATGCCTTCTGCGGACTACAGCACGTTGTCGTAACAACGCATAGCCGTCACGATTGTCAGCTAATATTGAATACTTTGTCTAAAATTTATTAAAACGGGCAACGAACATCTAAGTATCAGAAAAGTAAGTTATTTCACCGACCTTGATATGGAATGTACAAGAGGAGAGGAAAAAACCTCAATCATGTTGTTTATCAAATCATAACCTTTTAAATCACTTGGCTAACGCTAGTTACAATGGTTTTGTTAATACGATGAACAAAAATGAGAAGATATTTTTCGTTGAACAAATCAAATATAAATACCAACAGAACCGCCCATCTTGTCTTCTGATTGTGAAGGCTGAAAAATTTACACCGTTTTGAAATTGCTGAGTAATGTTTTCCCTAAATAAATTAAATGTTGCCGCACACCCCACCGTTCGAAGAGAGGGTGGACAAGCTTATCGTGCGGTCCTAAGAGGATTAGAGCCGCGCACAGCCGCCGGCCACCGTCCAGCAGAGAGGGCGGACAAGCTTATCGTGCCGTTCTAAGAGGATTAGAGCCGTGCACAGCCGCCGCCCACCGTCCAGCAGAGAGGGCGTACAAGCATATCGTGCCTTCCTAAGAGGATTAGAGCCGCTCACAGCCGCCGCCCACCGTACAGCAACCGCCCTACGGGGGAATCTGCATTAACTTTGCGTTGGAAGTCCAGTGGAACGTGGAAGCAACTATCACACCGTCCAGCAGAGAGAGCGGACCAGCTTATCGTGCCGTCCTAAGAGGATTAAAGCAGCATATCACACCGTCCAGCAGAGAGAGCGGACCAGCTTATCGTGCCGTCCTAAGAGGATTAAAGCAGCATATCACATCGTTCAGCAGAGAGAGCGGACCAGCTTACCGTGCCGTCCTTAGGGCATTAGAACAACATATCACACCGTCCAGCAGAGAGGACGGACCGGCTTATCGTGCCGTCCTAAGAGGATTAGAGCAGCATATCACACCGTCCAGCAGAGAGGGCGGACTAGCTTTCCGTGCCGTTCTAAGAGGATTAGAGCAGCATATCACACCGTCCAGCAGAGAGGGCGGACCAGCTTACCGTGCCGTCCTAAGAGGATTAGAGGGCGCACAGCCGTCGCCTTCTCAATATAGGCGGCGTTGGTCAGGTGAGGACGGTGGGCATCCGTTACATCCTAATTACTGGAAACGAAGCGCCGTCACTGGTTTGCGGTGTTTATATTCGTCAATAAAGTAACTCTTGTCCAGCTCGCGGGGTCATATCAAAAATCGAATTAAATTTGAAAATATATTTTGGAAAAAGAATTTGGTGTAAACTGAAACCTTGGCCGGGAAAAGCGGGAAGAAAAATGATCTTCAGCGATCGAACTATTTGTAACCTGGGGGAGGCGTCTCAGAGATGAATACTGGATGGATAGTGTGGAATTCGTCGAGTAATGTTTTCTTGAAATTAAAAGCAAACATCTGCTTGGACGATTCCTATTCCAGAGCAGAGAGATTTTTGTAAAAAAGTAATGCATATGTGCCTTGATGGTCCAAAGTGACGTTCGGGCGCGTGGGTCGGAGCAATATTCTCTGATCCCTTGTTGGCGGGGACTGTGGGAACAGTAGGATTGATATGCTCAGCAAACATCGGCATTGGAATGTAGGAGGAACATGGAATAAAAAACATCCCATTTCAGCCTCTTAGTCTGCTCAAACAAACACAAGAAAAAATGTTTTTTTTTTAGTATTTCTTGCAGTTCTTTGGGAAAATCTTCTTCACACCAAGTTGGGAGAAAAAAATACTTGTTCTGCATTTATTCTAAATAAATGTTTGAAATGAACATATAATAGCGGCAACCTCAATATGTGAGCTCTGCAGCCGTGCCACGTTCGACCACTCAATGAACACTCGTGCATTAAAGCCATGCAGCCACACAGCGATGGGATAATAGGACTGGCATCATGATGCTGCCAGCCACACGGCGATGGGATAATAGGACTGGCATCATGATGCTGCCAGCCACACGGCGATGGGATAATAGGACGTGCATCATGATGCTGCCAGCCACACGGCGATGGGATAATAGGACTGGCATTATGATGCTGCCAACCACACGGCGATGGGATAATAGGACGTGCATCATGATGCTGCCAGCAACACGGCAATGGGATACTAAGACGTGCATCATGATGCTGCCAGCCACACAGCTATGGGATACTAAGACGTGCATCATGATGCTGCCAGCCACACGGCGATGGGATAATAGGACTGGCATTATGATGCTGCCAGCCACACGGCGATGGGATAATAGGACGTTCATCATGATGCTGCCAGCAACACGGCGATGGGATAATAGGACGTGCATCATGATGCTGCCAGCCACACGGCGATGGGATAATAGGACGTGCATCATGATGCTGCCAGCCACACGGCGATGGGATAATAGGACGTGCATCATGATGCTGCCAGCCACACGGCGATCCTGATATCCTCAGGATTAGGATTATCCGGGTTTTCTCACGTAGAAACAGAAGAAAAGTATTCTTTAAGTAGGACACTCATTTTGGTGTCGTCCGTTTCTAGTTCACCAACATCGTTCATGAGAGGGCCAATTACAGATCTTGATTTCTTTTTACTCGAAATATAACTAAAAGTGTTTCGGATTAGTTTTGGCATTGGCGTCAATTTCATTTTCATAATCCTTCTGCTTACGTTTCTGGACCCTTTTTAGATCTCTTCTGCTGATGTTGTATTCAGTTTTTGATAGGTCATGTGGATGTTTCTGTTTCATCTAGTGCTTTGCTTTCTTTCGTGACTGAAGACGCTGCAATTCTTCTTTCCATTGCTTAACCTGATTGACTGCCGTTATCCCGTTTTGCGCGGGGTATGCTCACATTCGATATTTTTAAATGCAGTCAATAAATTGTTAAGCGATTGACTGACATCTTGTCCGAGGGTTATATCTTTTGACGCTATGGACTCTCTTAAGCCATCAAAGTTGATTAATCTAAATTTAGGGAATTTTTCGCAGTTTGTTGACGCTTTCAACTCGAGATCTATCCAAAAACGCATAGAGTTTTGGTCGCTGGTTCCGAGTGGTTCGCCCACTTCGACGTTCGTGACATGAGCGGTGTCAGTGGCAGGGCCTGAGACCGGTGAGCCGAGAGACCGTGTCAAAGGCAGGGCCTGAGACCGATGAGCCAAGTGACCGGTTTCAGTGGCAGGGCCTGAGACCGATGAGTCGAGAGACCGGTGTCAGTGGCAGGGCCTGAGACCGATGAGCCTAGATACCGGTGTCAGTGGCAAGGCCTGAGACCGGTGAGCCGAGAGACCGTGTCAAAGCAGGGCCTAAGACCGATGAGCCAAGTGACCTTTTTCAGTGGCAGGGGCTGAGACCGATGAGCCGAGAGACCGTGTCAATGCAGGGCCTGAGACCGATGAGCCAAGTTACCGGTTTCAGTGGCAGGGCCTGAGACCGATGAGCCAAGTGACCGGTTTCAGTAGCAGGGCCTGAGACCGATGAGCCGAGAGACCGATGCTCAGTGACAGGGCCTGAGACCGATGAGCCGAGAGACCGGTGTCAGTGGCAGGGTCTGAGACCGGTGTGCCGAGAGACCGATGCTCAGTGACAGGGCTTGAGACCAATGAGCCGAGAGACCGTGTCAAAGCGGGCCTAAGACCGATGAGCCAAGTGACCTTTTTCAGTGGCAGGGGCTGAGACCGATGAGCCGAGAGACCGTGTCAAAGCAGGGCCTAAGACCGATGAGCCAAGTGACCTTTTTCAGTGGCAGGGGCTAAGACCGAAGAGCCGAGAGACCTGATGCTCAGTGACAGGTGAGCTAAGAGACCGGTGTCAGTGGCAGGGTCTGAGACCGGTGTGCCGAGAGACCGATGCTCAGTGACAGGGCCTGAGACCGATAAGCCAAGAGACCGGTGTCAGTGGCAGGGTCTGAGACCGGTGTGCCGAGAGACCGATGCTCAGAGGCAGGACATGCGACCGATGAGCCAAGTGACCGGTGTCAGTGGCAGGGTCTGAGACCGGTGATCTGAAAGACCAGTGTCAGGAACAGGGTCTGACATCGGTCACCCGACGGACTGGTATCAGGATCAGAGACTGCCATCGGTGAGCCGAGAGACCGGTGTCAGCAGCAAGGCCAGACAGTTTGCAGTTGCCCCCTGTAAACTCGTGCAGGTCTACTGCAGGTAGAGATGCTTTGTGAGACGATTACTTGATGTTTACCGAATCTTGGCATTAAGAGCTGAATAGTATAGCTTATCAGTTGTAATTTAATGTTGGGTATAACAATGAAATTCCATAAAATTCAGTTCATTGCATCCCTGTTCACAAACTGCACAATAATAGTGTTACTGTGACTGTTATTTGTTCTGAGTTTAATGATCTTGATGAAAGGCCTCGGTTACCTACTTCAATTCACAGTTCTTGCAGAAGAAGGACAATTATCATCCTCAAATGCCTTCAACTACACTAATGCCAACTACACTGTCTTCATTTGAATTCACATTTCGTAAAATCGCTAAGCAAATGTGAGTTTCCAGGCTTGATTTTGTAATATTTTCCCTCTTGCACTACAGTATTGACAACTAAAGATGGTATTTGGTTTATTTATTTAGGTTATCGGCTTTACCTGAAGATGAAGCTTCGTAGGAAATAAATGATGCAAGCACGATCCCGCTCGTACACTATGGCACTACCTCCAATTTTTTGTGATCCTACTTCCTCCTTACCGAACGACATAAAAGAATTCAGGAACCGAAGTTTCACCAAGTCCATTTGGAATAACTTTTCTGATAGCATTACAAGGTGGCCTTACCTTTGCAAGATTTGCATGTGAAGCAGTGAAGCTGGGCACGAGTTGAGCGAAGCTGGATACACGAGTTTTGATTCGGGATTTATAACAGTACATTACTGCCACAGACTGAATTACTTTCTCTTTCTTGAGAAGAGAAGAAGACTTCTTCGAATTTAAAATATTCTAGACAGGAAATGGACTTGGGAATATTAACCACAGTACAGTAGGGGGAGGTAGCCAAAGTGGGCGGGGTTTGATAGTGAAACTGCGCATGTGACGTCAACATCAGTTGTCTCACTCCGAACTTAGACGTCAACATTAGTGGTTGATCTCCAATCCCTGACGTCATCATTAGAGGTCCAGCCGTCCCCACAGTGGGTATCATCACCTCCACTATACCGTGGCGGTATCTGTGTACATGCATGATGCTACCTTGGCGCATATCTTATTACAAGAAAAATTGCCGCTAAGGTCATTCACATTCTATCATAAAGATGCTGATAAGCCACATCGTCATTTTCGCCCCGCAGAGGGACCAGAGCGAAGCCCAAAGAGAGGCCCAGACAGTGGCCCAGACAGTGGCCCAGTTAGTGGCCCAGATAGTAGTCCAGAGAGTGAACAAGAGAGCGGTCCTAAGAGTGCTCGAGAGAGGGATCCAGAGAGTGGCCCAGAGAGCGGTCCTAAGAGTGCTCGAGAGAGTGGCCCAAGAGAGTGGTCGAGATTATGCCTATCAAATTTTCATGCAACAAAGAAGAGGAAAAAAGGAACTAGCAGCACTGGAAGTCA
>SDVV010039613.1:0-10611 GCA_016164225.1 Gammarus roeselii | reverse complement strand
TGACAGGTTGTTTGGACCATCCTAGACTACTCGTCCACCTATACCTACACGCAGAAGTTTAGACGGCTGCAGGGCTTACAGGTTGTTTGGACCATCCTAGACTACTCGTCTACACGAAGAATTTTAGACGGCTGCAGGGCTGACAAGTTGTTTGGACCATCCTAGACTACTCGTCTACACGAAGAATTTTAGACGGCTGCAGGGCTGACAAGTTGTTCGGACCATCCTAGACTACTCGTCCGCACGAAGAATTTTAGACGGCTGCAGGGTTGACAAGTTGTTTGGACCATCCTAGACTAGTCGGCTACCTATACCTACACGAAAAAGTTTAGACGGCTGCAAGGCTGCCAAGTTGTTTGGACCATCCTAGACTTCTCGTCCACACATACCTACACGAAGTTGTTAAGACAGCTACAAGGCAGACAATTTGTTTTGACCAAACATTTTCCTAGACACGCGCCTACTCACACCTACATACCTTACCTACGCATCAAGGAGGATAGTTGGATTCCACCGGCTTGCGGTCAATGCTTCCTCTGTCGAACGAACGGACGGACAGAGGGTAAGGAGACAGACGCACCACTGTACGACGGTAGCATGGCCCTCTTGTTTGTGCCCCAGCTCATAGACGGACGTTTCCTGTCTAAGGCTATTTATTTATAGGTGCTATGAACATGAGGAAAAAAGCCCCCATTTATAATGAGGTATAAAGGCATAGGTAGGTTGTGAACCAGTTTCAAAATACTCACTATGATGAACTCCTTATTTGAAGGCACTAAGGTCAATAAGATGACTCTAAACGAAAAAATAAACTACCTGAATACATATAACAATATCATATAATATATGCAAACTTAGCGCTGCGTGCATATTTTACCACTTAATTATAACAGGCCATAATACAATGGCGGCCATTAAGCATTTGACTGCAACGTCTGTAGAAGAACAATCATAACAATTTGACATACATAAAGATACCTCAACCAGTTTTCAATTCATACCAATATCTATCAAGGTATATAAGACACAAGAAGCGTCATTCCCTCGCTATTTATGTCAAAGTAAGCATACTTCATGGTTGGTTTGTTCAAGGCCATCGAGTTGGATCTACGAGGGAACGAGTATCCAATGAAAATCTTCACCTCGCAGGTCTATGCTTCTGGCATTCCTCAAATATCTCTTCCTCTGTAACTATTCCAGTTACCCTCAGCCTCACCTTACCTTATCTCACCTCACCCCTTCCTTCATCCCCCTTCTCCTCCCCTCATTGGGTGACATCTGGCCCCGAAGTTAGATTGCGCTTGAAGCTCCATTCATCGCGCGTGTGTACCTTAGAAGGGCCATTGACAGGGACCTGGTGAACACCTCCGCGTCTCAGACGGGCTCTAGTACTAGGGATGTGCTGGGAAGGTGCTAGAAAGGGAATAGGGTCGGTCTCATGGTCGGTCCCGTCTAAACCGACAAACTCTAAGCCCCGATTATTCCCTAGTAGATATAAATCCCAGCAAAGATTCCTCCTTAAAAGACTTTGTCCCAGCATCGATTCGTTTTTGATAGACTAGGACTCAGCACGAAATCGTTCATGACAGACTAGGACTCAGCACGGATTCGTTATTGACAGACTAGGACTCAGCACGGATTCGTTCCTGACAGATTAGTACTCGGCACGGCTTCGTTATCGATAGACTAGGACTCAGCACGGATTCGTTATTGATAAACTAGGACTCAGCACGGATTCGTTATTGATAAACTAGGACTCAGCACGGATTCGTTATTGAAAGACTAGGACTCAGCACGGATTCGTTATTGAAAGACTAGGACTCAGCACGGATTCGTTCTTGATAGACTTGGACTCATCACGGATTCGTTAATGATAGACTAGGACTCAGCACGGATTCGTTATTGATAGACTAGGACTCAGCACGGATTCGTTATTGATAGACTAGGACTCAGCACGGATTCGTTATTGACAGACTAGGCCTCAGCACGGATTCGTTGTTGATAGACTATGACTCAGCACGGACTCGTTATTGATAGACTAGGACTCAGCACGGATTCGTTATTGATAGACTAGGACTCAGCACGGATTCGTTATTGACAGACCAGGACTCAGCACGGATTCGTTATTGATAGACTAGGACTCAGCACGGATTCGTTATTGATAGACTAGGTCCCCAAATAGATTTGTTATACCCCTTTTACACATTCATACACATGTATGTGCAGGCCGCAGCTCTCGGCGACTCTAGTCCTGGTGCTGTTTACAATCCCACCGGTTCTTGGCATCTGATTAATTGCAGTCATCAAGACTTCCCTCGATGAGCTCAAGAGACGCTCAGAGCCTGCCTTGTAGTGCAGAAATCTGTGTAGGGTTGTAATTTGTGTTTCATTACACGCAGTTGTTATGGATTTGCTTAACAACTGTAATGGATGTGGTACCACACAAAGTTGACCCTTTACTCACGAAAGCCAACATGGTTACCTAAATTTGTTGTGGACACTAGAGCCTTTGTAAAATCCTGCCTCATTTTCTCCTTATAACTTCTCCTGTACTATGATTACTTAAGTGAAGGGTAATTTTCGTATTTTGGAATCTCTTCAAATAGATAAGATCCAGACTAGTACGTATTTTCATGTTCGTCTGAGACGTATTTGATCGCAGGAAGCATTTAAGTTGGCGAGCACACATTCGTTCAATTGAGGTTTTGGTAAAGGTTTTCAGCTTTCCTCTACGGTGAAGCCTTGGTAAAAGTTTTCAGCTTTCCTCTACATTGAAGCATTGGTAAGGGTTTCAAGCTTTCCTCGACGTTGAAGCTTTAGTAAAGGTTTTTAGCTTTTCTTTACGTTGAAGCATTGGTGAGGGTTTTTAGCTTTCCTCTACGGTGAAGCCTTGGTAAAGGTTTTCAGCTTTCCTCTACATTGAAGCATTGGTAAGGGTTTTCAGCTTTCCTCGACGTTGAACCTTTGGTTATGGTTCTTAGCTATTCTCTACGTTGAAGCTTTGACACAGGGTTTCAGCTTTTCATTACCTTGAAGCTTTGGTAAGGGTTTCCAGCTTTCCTCTACGTTGAAGCTTTGGTAAAGGTTTTCAGCTTTCCTCAACATTGAAACTTTGGTAAGGGTTGTTAGCTTTCCTCTACGTGGAACCATTGGTAAGGGTTTTCAGCTTTCCTCGATGTTGAAGCATTGGTAAGGGTTTTCAGCTTTCCTCCACGTTGAAACCTTGGTAGAGGTTTTTAGCTTTACTCGACGTTGAAGTTTTGTTATGGGTTTTCAGCTTCCCTCTACGTTGAAGCCTTGGTAAAGGTTTCAAGCTTTCCTCCTTGTTGAAGCCACGGTTCTATTATAACTGTGACGGTTATTGGTATGCTCTGCTTCCTGCTCAGCTGTCTTTGTTGTGTGCCTAACCTGTTTCCGTAAGCTAAATTATTCCGGCGGCACGTATTGTTCCGGTTCGTCGATATGGTTCGTTTTGTTTCGCTAGTTCATGTTGACTTGCGATTTGCAAGCCTCTACCAAGTGATCCACTCTTCTGCACTTGCCACAGCACGTTGCAGCCACAGCGCGTTGCAGCCACAGCACGTTGCATCAGAAAGGGTCATCATTTAAATTCTGCCACCGTTCTTGTGGGCAAATAATTTTACTTGGATAGTGTTCTGAGTAGTGTCACCATCCACTCAAACCCCTATGGAGAGTGACTTGAATATAATCCATTAGACTATTATACAGAAACAGACGCAAGGCCGAACCCCCCAAAGGGAAGTGGCTGACGACAAGCCAAACCTCACACTCCTCTCATGCACATGCACACGTACCAAAACATAGCTTTTTCGCGCTAATGATTTCGGTCGGACGCTCACAACACCCACTTTGTGTCAGGAGCGAGGTCACAGATCAGTTTCAGCATCGTGGCCTGACAGCTTTCACTGGTTTAGCCCTGCTGCGTCATAGATGGCTGGTCCTTCCTCACCCACGCCCGTCTTAACGAGGCGGCCAAGGGCGGGAAAGTGCATCTGGACCGCGTCAAAACTCATTTATTCACTGTCATTTATCTCTTTGATCTGTTCACTGTAAGCTCTCTTGCTACCTTCACTTTGATGTCTCTCTTCCCTCATGTCTGCTTTACGACACCGTTCCACTCAAACTTCTGTCTTCTTCTAGTCCGACGCCAACATACCATCCTTTTCATCATCATTTTCACCAATCAATCACCATCCAACCTCACGTTCGGTCCAAACCCCCTCAGAAGAGTGAAATTTACAAGTCCCTGAACTTCTTAACATCTCCCCTCTAATGTAACAATGTCATTATTGATCCTAGCTCTCACTCACTCCGGCAATCGTTTTCAAAGATTTAATTTCGAACATACCGCCTTCTTTCCTCTTCCGCGGTCTCTCCCCTATGTCTCAACTCCGTAGAGCTCAGATTAGATAACAGCTACCTTCTCAAACAACTCTCTTCGCTTCCATACCCAAGGTCCTGCAGCTCATTACACACTTCTGTGAGCCCAAAATTGTACACCTTCCTTTACACAAATTTTACCAGTTTTCTCTTGTTTAGTCTTCTCCACACGGGAGTCCAGGTACTTAGAGGACAGAACTTTCTTCGATAACTTTCCCTTCAGGAGGACACTGATTCCGCTTACATCGTCATTCCTCGAACATCTCATTACCTTACTCTTACCCACATTAACTCTCAACTTTCTCCTCGCGCACACCCCACCGAACACCGGCACCAACCTACACAAATTCTCCTCTTAATTTGCCACCAGTACCGTATCATCAAAAACAGCAAAAGACTCTGGTGCCAACTCAACCCCATTGCTCCTAACTCCAAACCTCGATCAAATACACTCACGTTCACCTCCCCGACCATCCCATCCTTGTAGAGATTGAACAGATAGTGAGACATGAAGCAGCAACCTTATCTCGGTCACGCTTTCACTGGAAAGCAAGCGCTATCCTCGCTCCCTACTCTGATACAAGATCTGCTGCTAACATTGAAACTCTAGCCCTATCATAACAAATTCCTTCTAATCCATACAAACGCAATACTCTCCACAACGCCTCTCTGCGACAATTCGTAGCCCGTTTCCAGATCTATAAAGGCCCAGAACACATCTTTTACCTTTGCAAGGCACATCTCAAAGACTTACCTCGCTGCAAAAATCTGATCTGGCACCCTCCACCACTCCTAAAGTCACAAAGTTCCTCACCAATCACACCGATCGTACCGTCACTAGACTCTTATACCGAAGCGAAATATGTCAGGCAAGGTATTGTTACAAGCAAGCCCAAAGGCTATCTTGGACCCAATCGGGCCTTCTCTCCCTGCCCCAAGCAGGCTTCCACTCCTTCTACAAGCAGGACTCCAGCCGCACTCACAAGTAGGTTGTCCCTCGCTTTTCCAAACAGGCTTCTACTCCCTATCCCAGCAGGCTTTCACTCCCTATCCCAAGCAGGCCCTCACCCTCTGTTTCAAGCATGCTGCCACTCCCTCTTACAAGCGGGCTTCCACTCCCTGTCCCATGCTGGCTTCCACTCTCTTTCCAAAGCAGGGCTCCACTTCCTGTTCAAAGCGGGCATCTACTTTCTGTTCAAAGCAGGCCTCCACTCCCTGTTCAAAGCAGGCCTCCACTCCCTGTTCAAAGCAGGCCTCCACTCCCTGTTCAAAGCAGGCCTCCACTCCCTGTTCAATGCAGGCCTCCACTCCCTGTTCAAAGCAGGCCTCCACTCCCTGTTCAAAGCAGGCCTCCACTCCCTGTTCAAAGCAGGCCTCCACTCCCTGTTCAAAGCAGACCTCGACCCCCTGTCCCATGCAAGCCGTCATTCTAACCCAAGTAGCCTAAAAACCTGTCGCAGTCCCAAGCAAACCTTCAGTCCCAACTCCGTCAGATCGTGCTGTGTCCCAGTCATCACTCCAATGAGCACTCTGCAGGGCCGTAGCCCAATCAAAGTTGGGCAAGATGGGCCCAGCCTGCTTTGTTGGTAGGGCGAAGGGAGTAGGAGGAGAGCAGATAGCGAGCAGGAGGAGGGCTGAAGGGGCAGGAGGAGGGCAGGAGCGGCAGAGGTGGGTCGCAGAGCGAAGTCAGAAGGGACTGAGGGGAGCAGGAGCGGAGCAGGCAGGAGGAGAGCAGGAAAGGGGCATGAAAGAGGTAGGAAGGAAAAAATAGAGCAGGAAAGAAGTGTGAGGAAGGAAGGAAGAAAGGGGGCAGGAGGAGGACAGGAAGGAGCATGAGGATTTAGAAGGGATGAAGGAAGAGGGTAGGAGGGTAGCAGGAGATGGTCAGGAAAGGGCAGCAGGAGGGAAGGATGGAGAGGAGGAAGGCAGGAGGAGAGCAGGAAGAAGGCAAGAGAGGATCAGAAGGGAGGCAGGAGGGAAGAGAAGGAGAACTGAAGGGTGGTAGGAGGATGGAAGAAGGGTGGTAGAAGGAGGACAGAAAGGAGGTAGGAGAGAATCAGAAGAAGGTCAGGGAGTAGCCAGGAAGAAGGACAGGATCTGGCAGGAAGATAATATGAGGGGATGAAAAAGGGAAAAGGAGAGATGCAGGAGGGAGGCAGGAGAAAGATAAAAAGAAAATAGGAGAAGAGCAGGAGGGAGGTAAGGATAAAGGCAAAAGGGAGGGCAGGAAGGGGGCAGGATGGGGTAGGAACGGGATTAAGAGGGATGCCAGAAGATAGCAGGTGGAAGGCAGGAGGAGGGTATGCAGGAGGCAGAAGGAGGGCATGAAGGAGGCAGGAGGAGGGCATGAAGGAGGCAGGAAGAGGGCATTAGGAGACAGGAAGGAGAAGGAGAGGGGTGGTTGAAGGAAGGAGAGTGGCGGAGGGTTGCAGAAGGAAGACAGAGAAGAGGATGGTAGGGGGCAGGAGGGGAGCAGAAGGAGAGCTGGAGGGGGAAGGGGGAAGGAGGGAGGCAGGGGAATGGGGAAGGGGGAAGGAGGGAGGCAGAAGAAGGGAAGGTAAGGAACAGGAGGGGCAGGAGAAGAGAAGAAGGATGGCAGAAAGAGGTTAGAATAGTGCAGGAAGGGGGCAGGAGGAGCAGGAGGCAGGCGGGCGGTAAAGAACAGGTGACCTGGTTATCATGGTGATATAAAAACAACTAGAGGGGAAGGGGGGGGGGGGAGGGTCGGTATCTATTACGTTAACCCACATGCATAAATATGCCTGTGTGCTCTCTTCATTTGGCCGGTCGTATACGTTCAACTATTGATCTCCATAAAGCACAGACAATATGCTGATAGGGAAATGCGAGTCACTCAGTCAACTCATCATTAGCACCACATTCTGTGTTAGGCCGACGTATGGCCGACGTATGGCCGACGTATGTTAGGCCGACGTATGGCTGACGTATGTTAGGCCGACGTATGTTAGGCCGACGTATGTTAGGCCGACGTATGTTAGGCCGACGTATGTTAGGCCGACGTATGACCAACGTATGTTAGGCGGACGTAGGACCAACGTATGTTAGGCGGACGTATGGCCGACGTATGGCCGACGTATGTTGGGCCGACGCATGTTAGGCCGACGTATGGCCGATGTATGTTAGGCGGACGTATGGCCAACGTATGTTAGGATGACGTACGGCTGACGTGTGTTAGGCCGACGTATGGCCGACGTATGTTAGGCTAACGTATGTTAGGGCGACGTATGTTAGGCCGACGTATGTTAGGCCGACATATGGCCGACATATGGCCGACGTATGGCCGACGTATGTTAGGCCGACGTGTGTTAGGCCGGCGTATGTTAGGTCGACGTATGTTAGGCCTACGTATGGCCGACGTATGTTAGGCCGACGTATGGCCTATCTACTCGGACAGTTCCAAATTGTTTTGAAAATGACTTTTGAAAGCGAAACAATAGCCATGTTCCCCGTCTAAGACTCATGCTAATGTTGTTGTAATGTATTCCAACACTGCACTGTCGCTGTTAATACTCGAGAAGAAGGAACCAGGTTAACTACCAAGGATGATGTAAAACAGTTAACCTGGTATCACGCCTACGTACTCCCAGAGAGTGCGTCATATTTTGTACAATAATTACATTCGAGGTGAGTTAGTACCATCGGGGCACGCCATGGAGGCTGCACACCTTAGCCTCGACACCATTTTTACTGCCCTTATACATATTATAAGCATGGATAATAAACCTTATCGAATTGTGCTATTAAGATCAAATTCCAAAACACTTGTTTCAGGCGATGCTCTCTATTAAGAAGGGAAGCTTGGAAAGGATTTAGTCTTCAAATACAAGCTCCGAAGGGTGAAATTCAAGAGTTTCTCCTCACACCTCAGAAATGAAGTTGGCAGTGCAGAGAAATTTGGTCCTTACGGAAAAGTAACAAAAGTGCCAGATATTGACAATTTCTATAAAATTCGGAACGACGATCATGCAATGTTAGGCTTAGTGACATGAGCCGAGACGGATCATTTTTGTACGTGGTTTCTTATCTCTTTGTATAAAGTAGTGCTCACCCTGAGGAATACTGAAGAGTCTAGGAGATAAATTACTGAGGAAGGTGTGTAAGTCAGGTGAATTTGGTGGGTTAGACTCCAGAAGGGATGATGACCAACTAGATTCCTGTACATGCTACAGCACTTTGACGCCACGTTAATAGAACTAAGTAACGCTAGCGAGTACGAACCGAGTAAAGCGTTTGGAACAATAATAGATGATTTGAACATGGCAGGTGCAAGACAGCGGACACGGTCAACAGACGAGGAGTCTAACTAGAAGCTGAATTTATATAAATAATGGACATAAAATAGTCCGGGCAACAACACATGCTTGTCGGTGAAACAGCTGTGCTTCTGGAAGCATAACGATTCTGGCCTGAGGTGCCTCACGTGGTTCCTAATTTTTCATCATACATTTTTTGCTGCAACGTGTTGATTTTATAATAAGGATTAACTGAAAAATAAATTGACACTTGACCCTGAACACATTAATATACTGAAATCTTCTTTTTACGGTATAGAATGCGGACATTTTGACCGTATTATACATCAAAATACCAGACTGATCACAGAATCCTAACTTGCGGCCTATGAGTACTGCTTTATTCATAAGTTTACTCACTTCAACACGAGCGTTATGAGGCCATTCCACGCTCCGCCATCTTGGTTCGTCTCCGCCGGTACTGTCTTGCGTATCTTCGTCACTAAGATTGGCTTAAACCTGCATTTGCCTCACCTGTTACAAAGGTAGTCTATTCTACCTGTTCACACTTCGTATCTAAAATGCCTAGTCCTGTCTCTTAAATCCAGGGATTGGTGTCATGGAAGAATTCTTGGCGGCTGGTATCTTCGCAGGTTCCCCTTTTGAAGAAGGAAATAACAACGCAAGTACACTGGTCGCTGTTCACATATTGTCTGGGCCGACTCTCCCCTAGAGATGCACTAAATATGACGTCATCGAAATTCTGCTTACAATTTATATCGTTGGAATAGGGTCCATTTGATAGCATGGCAGTCATTTAAAGCGTTAAAATGGTCCAATATAATTTCTGGAGCGTATTAATAATTACTATTTGAACAAGTGCGCTCGAATGACCAGCGTTTTGAAGAAGAAGAATATTTTGCCATTCTGCTTGTGTGAACACGTTCTAGTACTATTACTACTCAACGCCAACTCTCCGAGCTGGTCAACTTCTCTAGAACAGGTGACTGTTGTTAAACAATAGTTTGGCTTCCTAACAATATACAAAAACTGCTCATTCACGTGATCGTTGAATTACTTGGACCAGCGGTCGTATTTAGCTTTTAAAGTTAAACGCGGCTGCGTGGCAAGTTGATTGTATTCTTCTTGGTCGAGAAAATGAGGTTTCTTTGGATATTTTTCAATCATTTATTTCACAAAGCGCTTTCTGAAAAAGTGAAAACAGATCGTTTAACACTAACACTAACCTAGCAAAACGAAATAGTGTAAGTTTCAAAGTCTAGTGCACCTTTAAGGCGGGTACCGACTGAATCGTCTCGGTGATGGCGACCTCCGTTCACCCCGAAACCAAGAAGCCAACTTTACCACTTCTCGCTACAACCTTGTCTAAGAGCCAACTCAGATATGATCCCTCTAATTAAATATTATCTTTATTACATAACTAGTGTACAATATCAGACGATCCAGACAAGACGGACGTAGTCAAGTTCAAACAGGACCTTCCCAACATGACCGGCTACCTTAAACGTTTATACCAATGACACCTCTTCCTGAGAAGGACATGTAGAGAAATATATTTGCTAGCCTACACCTTATGCTCATAGCGTGTTATTCTATCATGCGCAGGAAATTCAGAGCCGCAATCTCTTCATTCTTTGACGCCTCTGTGGGAAACATTTCTCATACTCTGCCAACGAAGACATTCCATTGTTAACCCATGTGTATATGTGTTTCGATAGTGGAGGAGGCTCGGTGTCGTGTTTGGTTTCCTGGGGTTTAGCCAGGGAGGGTAATACATCGCCCCCCCTTTCTTCACCCCCGGTTCTTGAAGCGCGGGAAAATCGACCTCCTTTCTCTCGAGGCACTTCTAGACTTGTAAACAATTGAGAATGAAGTAATGCAAATAAGTATCGATTAAAGGAGAAAGAAGTAACGCAAATAAGTATCGAAATATATG
>SDVV010039612.1:0-10611 GCA_016164225.1 Gammarus roeselii | reverse complement strand
TACGATACCTTAGGTAGCCGAGTGTAATTTCAATTGCAGAGAATTTTATAGCATTTTCGATGCTAGGCATACTGTATTGCAATTCATCGCGTGTAATGTTGCATAAGTGCAAATTTCATTACTAGGCATTCGAATTAAATTTAGGGTATTGCAAACAAACATTTATAAGCTATATTTTTATTGCTAATAAATTTGTACACATATATATTAGGGAATTACATTGGTTTATCATTTATACGAGAACATAACTATTCACTCCGAAAATTCGATGGGAGCAGCTTCGACTTCCTTCTCTGATCTTATCTTGGTCAGTGGTATCTAAAGCACTCGAAGGCTTCTTTATCGATGATAAGCATTATTTCTCACCTGTAGGTCCCGCCACTTCATATTAGGGTAGGATTTATCCGCTGGGTGTGTTTTTCCTCTGGTCTAGTGGGTTCTAGACTGCTGCCCTTAGTACACATGTTAGATAGACGGATACCTTTGGGAGTATTGTATGCATCACTTCAAAAATTATCCCTGTAACCAAAACTTCGTTTATAGTCTTCAGCGAGCTTTTTCTTCATGCTAATTTTTTAATTAGAGTTACATGTTTATGACATCGAATAGTTTCAGTTTTTCTTACCGACGCCGACATTCACACACAGTTTATTTATCCAAACATCCGAAATATACCTTATTCGCCTAGCACTCAAACGTTTGTAACAAGATTGTCCCGCTTCGTGTTTCATTTCCAACAACTTTGAAACAAAGTCAGTTATAAATTTTACACTTATTATACCTGAAACCATTTTATTATCCATTTGATTATTCGATTCCCCCCAACTTCATCAGGTTTTCCTTCACATGACATGTCCTCGGTATCACTGTCACATGTTTCAATATCACTGGTACTGGTGTCCATTCCAAGTAATGTGTCACACGTTTTTCCCATATTTAGTCATTTCAATTTCGACTAAGGCTTGGGGCTTCTTCAACCAAACTTAATACTTTCTACGTTGGATATTAGAGGTAAAACAATTTTTTTACTGCTCGCACCTTGTTGACCACTGTCTATCTCATTATTTCGGAAACCCAGTTCCGGTTTATTATGTTCTATCAATACGCCCTTTGCATCCTAAGAGCTTGTGTTTTCTCGTTCATTTATAAGGTTATCATATTCAGAATAATAGTGTCCTCTGAGATGACGCCAAACCCCGAACGTGGAGCTTGATTTGCAGAGTTTAATCTCCGCAGTGCAAATAACACATACCCCCGTATTTCCTCTCAGTTAAAATATTTCCATACCAAACGTGGCGACATCCTTCTACAACGAATGCAGACCGTTAACTGAATGAGTACAAATCTGATTCCAATGTTATATGTACCTTTACATGCATATACAGGATCGAAGGCATTACCTGTGCTAGCACTACCCCGGCACCGTGTAGGCATTCACACACATTTGCACTAATATACATGATCGTTCAACATCTTTATCATTTTACTATAGATCTAAGATTATATGACCACAGTCAACAAAAATCTAGATTAAGAAACACGCCCAAGCTACATAATTAGCGATTCATATATCAATGTACGATAACAAAACCAAAATCAAACCAAATCAAAAACAAAACAAAACGAAAACAAAACGAATTTAACAATGTCAGATACGTTAATACCTAACCTAACCAATCACATCAACGTGTACATATTTCATGCTTATAAATTGTAATTATTCAGGGATTCATTCATTATCCAAATCAAGTCACTCGACATGGTTCTACTTAACGTACCTTGTTTTAATACCACACACACCAGGTACACACACATACACGCATTTCACGCATATGCAAGGCCGGTCACGGCATAATGTAGTCGTTTTTTAGGATCGGTACCGGCACCATGTAAGCATTTATACTTATTTGTGCAAAAAAGGGTTACCATTCACTACCAGATGCATTAATACCTAGGCAACTTAACCTTACCATCTTAACCAATAATTAGGTATTTTCACTCAAATTTGACGGCTATGTATTATATTTAGTCCTTATTTGTGTGCTATATACATATCAAATCCATAAACATGGCTCTATTTTAAGTAGCTTTTTTTTATGTCACACAAAATGTAGACACATACACACATTTGTATGCATATGCAGGGGCGGTTAACATCTGTAGCATTTCTACCTCTAATCTGTGATTTTTTTCCATTAGAACAACGTCCCTTGATTTTGTTACAAGATATTCAATGTGGATCAGCTTCGCTGCATGTTAGGTTAAATAAACCAATCATCTTAACATAACCAAACCTTTTCTAATCAAGAATTACTTATTATCGATCGACTTTTCATGCTTACATATGTTTTTTTTTCAGTGTTTTGGGATTGATGCTTAACAAATATCTCCACTCGACTCTACATTTGATCTATTCTTTGCAGTTTTGATAAACTACTCCAATTTTTTGATTTAGCAAATTTCATCCATTTTTGATAGTTAATTACACCGTCGTTTGATTGTTTAGCGATTTTCATTTGATTCTTGATTTGTGATTTGACACAATTCTACAGCACTTTTACATGTTATTCTCATCTATCAAAAGCCTTACCTAACCTAACCTTATGTATGGTATTCAGTCATTGATATATACATATAAACCCCTCCACACGGTTCTTTATAAAATTACACCTAATTCTTTCTACTTCGTGGTCACTCTCGACCCATATTAGTTAGCAGAGAGGCCAAATTTTAAATCTAAAATGGTTTGAATGTTACAAGTATTTCATATTTGTATGCAGTTTCACACATACGAACACTTCGTCTCATACCAGGTCTACCACATTTACTTCAATATCTCCTGCCACTACATCATTTGATGACTTGCACGTCTGATTTGCCTTTTCATTCCTATAGTTTTCATATTCATGGCGATGGCTTCGTTTCAAATGTCGCCACACATTGCTCGTGGATTTATGTTTATTCAATTTTATTTATTTATTTTTTGCCTGGATTACAGACCCCCGTTACTCCATTACTTTCAAATAAACGACGTCTCAAGCTATACCCCATTCTTCCACAACAGAATCACAATCTTTCACGCCGGTCCATTGCTTCTTGTACCTCCAAGCACCACCAAGGTTTCTGAAAAAAAGTTGCGGGTAAATATTGAGGAATGCATGCGACAGCTGCACTTTGGAAATTTTCGTATAGATGTATGACAAGGTCGCGCTCTGAAATGTCTTCGGGAAGGCCCTCAATATTGTCCCATGCGACATGTGTCTAATATTCCTCCCAGCTGGCTTTCCGGTAGTTGAATCGAAGTTTCTGTCCGTCAAGATTGTTTGGTCGGTTAGTAAGTAGCTATAAGATCACTGGGTTGTGATCACTGCTGGGGTCCTTAAGTGAGGGAACAGATTGATAAATCGATGGCGGTTTCACTTTCGAGGGTGATCCGAGTGGGGTTTTCGTCGTTAAGAAGAACCAGGTTGTGAGTGTCTATGGTGTTGGCCATTAACACTCCCCTGGGGTCTGTTCTCACTCATCCCCACACTTCGTGGTAGCTGCTGAAGTCTCCAAGGAGGAGTACGGGATGATGCAGTTAGTTAAGCAGATCGATCAATAGTGCCTTCGTGAGGTCGTTGTTTCGTGACAAGTAGATAGATCCACTGTAATTGGTTTTGAGATACATATCTTTACTGCGACAGCTTGGAGTTCTGTTCTCCGAGGGAGGAGGTGATGAGGTATGCATTGATGGATCATAAGTGTCACTCCGCCGCGTGCAGTCACATCATTATGACCTTCGCGACGGTGAGAGATTGTAAGGTGGCGGTGTTACGGAGTTTGATCTCCTGGAGGCCGACCACCAAAGGTTTATGGGTGGACATTAGCGATAATAATTAATCTTTCTTGATTCTAAGTCCCTGGCAATTCCACTGAACTATTGTACTGTTGTTCATTTCGGATCTGTTTCACGCTCAGATCTTGATAGCCTGGAGCGATCGCGTTGTTTGTAGGAACTTTCATGGTGTTCGTGTCCATGAGGCGCAGGTGTCCTAGATCGAGAGCGTTCGCAAGAGCGTCCGTTTTCTGTAAAACATGATCTCCTAGACTCACTGCGTTCTCGGCTAAGAGTGAATTTGTAGGAGGAGGAAGACGAGGGAGTACGATCGTTGCGTTTGCTTCTTGAGCGAGCGCGTTTCTCTTCTATGGAGTTTTTTTTTTGACATTATGATGGGCTGAGTAGTAGTCATTGGGATATCTGAGTCGCGTGCGGTGCATGGTTGATCAGGGGATTCGGGTATCAGTTCTTCGAGGTAGATTTTCAACGCGTCCTCGCGCAGGCGATGGATGGTCGTTCTCACTTGTGAGATGCTCTGGTGTTGGGGATGTTAGCTGATGGTTGCATACCTCACTATGGTTTTCGCTGGGTAAGGTCGCAGTTAAGACGGTCAGTAGTCGTTCAACGCACTGATCGTGCGTGGGCATTTGTTAATCTATTTGCTTCGTGGCAAGAGAGCGTCGTGTACCCCACGGTCATCGCCGGGGGAGTCTTCTTTCCTTTGACTTTGGTTTTCGTGTTAACGGACCTCTCTTCGTGGTCCACTGGGGCAGCATCCATCGCAGTGCTCGCCTGGGCACTGGTGGATTCATTTCTTGCGGCGCCCGCCTCTATTACGAGGGCAGTCGCTGAGCTGGTTGTGTTAATATTAGTACTGGTGAGCGGTGATGGGGTCATGGTAATAGGTTGTGTTGACGGTACATGAGTGTCGTCTGAGGGGTTAATCTTAGTTTTAGATTTACCTGCTTTGGCGTTATTTAAAATACAGCAGTTTGGGTTTTCATCGTAAAAGATTTGGATGGCTTGTTTTCGTGCGACTCTGCGGTCGTTTTGTATGGTTGTTATTGCAACCATACGGTTGTCATTTGTATGGTTGTCATTTGTATGGTTGTCATTACTGATGTATTTCGACATTACTTTGTATATGTCTATTTTGTTAATCCTTTGTACAGCGTTGCTTTGCTCGATATTTACGACGTGGGCCAGATACTTTCCTTGTAGGTTAATGTCCATCGGTCTACTTCCCAGTTGTTTGGAGAGCGAGTTCGTCATGGTGAATGGGTTCATTGAGGAAACAACTTTGTTTGCGCCGCTATCTACAAGCGTTATGAGGATGAGGTTAGGAAATGATGCTGATCTTCTCTCCTGGGTGGCAGGGTCAGCCAGGGGAGCGAATCGCAGCCGCAGCCTCTCGTTTGGTTTGCTCCGTTTGGTATTGCAGGATCTCCCTCTCAATCTTGTTCTGGGAGCAGTCTCCGTGTCCCACAGGGTGGCCGTTCACTTTGTAGTGAATACAGTGAGAGTCTTCGGATGGGTACGACAAGGGATCGTCCTGTTTATTGTGGTCGTCTTGGGAGCAGTGTGAGCATCTCTCCTTGCCGTGACAATCTCTGCTCGTGTGTCCGTATTTCTGGCATTTATAGCATCGCATCGGACGTCTTTCGAAGGGTGTTGCTTTGGTTTTCGCGTCAAAGAAAGGCTTGTCTATGTAGTTAGGAGGGGTGAGGCGATTGAATTTAAGCAGAAGAGCCGTGGTGGCATTTCGTTTTGGTTTTGTTTTTTGGTGCGATTGTTGCAGCAACTACACATTCCTCGTATTGGACGAGTCCGGTGATGATTTCGTCGTAAATAAGGCCTGAACTCATGGAAAAAGGTGGATGTGGTATGATTATGCATGGCTTTTTGCATAGTCTGTTTTTGGAAAGTATAGAGTCACTTTGAAGTTTTGTGTCCACTTAAATGGTGAAGTTATCGTCATCGCTGGCGGTGATGTTGAGGATTTTACGGGGAGTCATGGAGCCCAGTTCTTCTCGTAGTTTATATGGGCAAATATTCGGTCTGTCATTGACATCGAATGCCATTTCCAAGTGCGGGGAATTTAGGGCCGCTGTTGAATTGGTTGTGGTCATCAAATCGAGTGTATGGTCTCTTCTTTACGTTTCTTGGTGTTCGGGCAATATGAGTGTCGGCTGGGAGGAGAGCGATGTTATCAGAGAGGTTAGAGGCGGGAGCACGCTAACAGGTTACGGGTTCCCTGGCATCTATCCTCTTCATCAGCTCATCCAATCGGGTATTCTTAGTTGCAAAAAGGATCTCAAGTTTAGTGAGGCGTTCACCGATTTCATTTTAGGGCGCTGAGCAATCCTCAGTCTCCAGCTCGAGGAGGCCCGTCATCTTGTTAATCTTGCCTTGGGCATTCTGCATTTCGATTATATTCGCGTCTAGTTCCGAAAAGCGTTCATTTGTGTCATCGACTACGTCCTGAGTCAGGTCTCCTGTCGATGAGGAACTTCTGAGGGGTTCGTCGTTCTTTCTCGCAGACAGGTTTGAGTGCGACGCTCCGGAAGGGCCGTTAGCCTCTCTGCGATAGGGCTTGGTCTTGCCCATTGTTTGATCCTCGGCTTCTACCCGGGGTTCTGGGTGACTGAAGGTGGGGCCTTCTCTACATACAAACTTAGATGTATATAAGTGTATTTATAAACTTTCTCAAAATTAACCTGAATATAATCTTACAACTATACTTAAAGACAGATATTTTTTTGGTGTATATATTTTTTTATGAATTTTTTATGGTACCGATTTTTTTTTTTTTTAATTTCAATTGGTATCTCGGTTCTAAATGGAAAACCCCGGGGTCAGTGGGGCGCTCACCTCTTTGTGAACCGAGGGAGGAGAATGTAACCACAAACTAAAAGGGGGGGACGGTGGAGGGATCTTTTCAATCAAAACATATTTACACTAAGGGACAAATGAAATTTGGTGGTTAATGAGTACGCCGCGGGAAGGCGGGTGAGCCTGGGATACCTCCAAGGGGTATCCCTCCGAGGTGCGGTACCGATTTTGCTATAAACCTTGACGAGACGATATTCGGTCTCGGAGCGATGTTCGGCTCAGAGCGGTGACCGGCTCTTACCTTGATACAAAAGCAAAGCTTCTATACCCTGAAAAACTGGAAAACCTTGGAGCTTAGACGCGAAGAACAGTGTGCGATGTCAATTTCTCGGTTTATTGTCCGTCATTGGTTACGATACTGCCTGTGCGCAAAGCTTCCACCGCTTATACAGATCACCGCTTATACAGACCACCGTTGAAACAGACCACCGCTGAAACAGACCACTGCTTATACAGACCACCGCTTATACAGACCACCGCTTATACAGACCACCGCTTATACAGAGCACCGCTTATTCAGACCATCGCTTATACAGACCACAGCTAATACAGACCACCGCTTATTCACACCACCGCTCGTTCAAACCACCGCTTATACAGACCGCCGCAGGGCATTCCCCGTTATTTCAATTACACAATTGTTATTTTGTGTGACGATTTCAACATCAATTTATTAAATTGACTTCAACTTCCACAAATGCATGAGTTTTTGAACTAAGCTGTCCCCTAACAACCCTGTTGCAAGTTTTCTGAACTTGATCAAATGTGTTGTACCTTTCCTTCCAGCAATGGCGCTTATCGGGGATTGCTGCTAATGACTTGTCTGATCACTTCCCTTGTAACTTTAGGCATCAGGTTCAAAATATCTGTAATAACTCCAGCCAAGCCGCTTTTCTAGATCATTTGACGATGATAACTGTGTGGAACCTTTCGTTGGATGAAATTGGATTAAGTGCATGCCCACCCAAACGAAGCTCGTACACTTTCGTTGGATAAACTCAATAGATTTATTTTGATATCCATCCGAAATAAGGATGCCCCGTGGTTCACTTCTTACTTGAGATTTGTCACGTGAAAGATTTACAGATTATACATATTGTTGAAGCAAGGTTTTGTGACCCGCAGATAATTTAATACTCAGCACGTTATTTTTACGCAAGTTGTTGGAAAGGGTAAACTATACTTTCCAGTATTAAAGCACCTAATGACTCAGGGAAACATGGTATTTCAAATGAAATGTTGGATTGACGTGCAAACGATTGAAGAGTTTTATTTATTTATAATGACCTTTGTTCATATTGAATCTCTCCTTGTTAGTCCTCGACAGTATCCTCGACTGGCAGACGTTTTTATAGACGCGAACTCTCGTTTCATAGACTGGTAATCATCTATCATTGCGGTAGCTCCAGAAAGCAAAATTTATACTGGTCGAGGTGTCCTCAATATTATTATTTCTATAATTCTTCGAGTTGAATTACACGAAGACCTTATTCCTTGCACAAGGAACATTTATATGTAAAATAAATGTATGGTATGCATTCGATGATGCCTAAAACTTTTTGTTACTTGATTTTTTCGTTTCTCCTTCTATAAGCGTTGGGATGCTTTTACCAGGTTGTTAAAGACGCTCGTTCCCCGGCAAATGTGTATTACGAGATATTCCCGAATGAATTTACCCCATGTGAAAGTTACTGTTACGAGACGTATATAATTTCCATATTTATTTCATTATTGAGTTACGTTCTCGTGTTTCTATCAGATCCTCCTGCTTGCCTGACTATGTTGTCAAAGTTAAATTCAGAAAGTTTGTTTGGTCAGGTTATTACCATCTGTCGTTGATTTATGTTCCATATGTTGTTGACGCTGTATTCAAACTTGTTTGCAATGGTCAAAATATTCGTTTATTAAGGTATTATCATGTCGTATTATTTGACATGAAATGATGTACAACAGTATTCAAATTTCAATGCTAAATAGCAACAAAATAATTTTCATAACTGATATATGCAAACTTTTTTTTTTGGTAGCACTAAACGTTTATGAATAATCAAATTCACATAACGTTGTGTTGCTTGAATGCATCACATTGGTAGAGTCATTTGAGAGACCGAAGTTTTGTCACGGTTGTTTTGTTATTGTAATTGTGTTATGAGTCCAGAAATGGTAAATATTGTCCTGATGTACGATGCAGTAGCGACGAACCTCAATTACGCCGCACGGCTTAATGACGCAGATATTACCTGGTGTGGCTAAGCATGCACCAGTATCTCGTCAAGCTGCTCGGTGACAAAGACATTACGAGGCGCAGCTCAGTACTTCCAAAGCGGTAATCTGCTTGCTGAGCACGACCTTACCAGGCACGGCTCCGCACATGCATCGCCTTGATCTGCATGGGAAGCAAGACATTATAAGGCGCGGCTCCGCACATGCATCGCCTTGACCTGCTTTGTAAGCAAGACATTACAAGGAGCAGCCCAGCACATGCATCCCCTTCACCTGCTGGTAGGCATGAAATTGCAAAGCGCTGCACCGCACATGCATGACCTTGACCTGCTTGGTAAGCAATGCAAGGCGCAGCTCAGCACCTGCATCGCGCCGAGCTTCTCAGTGACCAAAGTTGGTAGACACACGGCCATCGAGATTCCACTCTGGAGTTAGAAGAAGCTACTGTGCAGTATTTGTATTGTCCTTTATTGCTTGAGTGAAGCTCATACCATTTCCCATGGTTTTCTCCATGTGCATGTTTCTGTACAATAATGACGTTTCATCTCATATTGTTCGAATTACTAGATAGAAGTTAATGGTAAATAGTAATGTGAGCATACGCAAGTCAAACATATCTCTGCTATTCACTATCAAGAATTTCTCACAATAGATTCGTATTTTCTGTGATTGAAGGAACAAGTTATAACTGCATTAGTTTCTATCCGCTAATTTTTGTAGATTACTAAAAAGTGCCGTTGCCGCGCCGATGGCCGGCCTTTTTGCTAAGTTTCGTCAAACGGGAATCTCTCTGATTTTCGCTAATTGCTCTTTGGCCGCCTGCCTGCCCCAATTAGGCGAGGCGCAGTACTTTTGGAGAGGCACAAAACCGGCATTGGAACAGAAACTGAAGAGATTGTAATAGCTACGTCGAATATCTCTGCCAACCACGACTTATTCAAAAGAATTGTGCAGTATCGCATGCACTGGATAAATCATAGTACAACAATGTATATGAATGGTATCATAATTTATGTTTCATGATAACCTATTTAACTGTGTTATCAAGCTTAGAGGCTTATGGCCCAATCAAATATTTGGAGCCGATTATATTCAAATCTATTGACGTAAAAAATGTCTAAACAAAGGATAACAAAGATACGAATTTTCTCCGTAATCTGTACTTGTTCAAAGACATATACCGTCAAAATACCATTCTGCTGCAAGTGTTGGTCAATTCTCGCTAGGTTGAGGTTTGGTTGTATAGGTTCTTCAGAAGGAGATAGTGCTCGACCTTGGAAAATGGACACTAAGCCGAGTGATACTTGTGGGAAACATTTCTCATACCCTGCCATCTAAGACATTCCATTGTTAACCCATGTGTATATGTGTTTCGATAGTGAACGGGCCCTGGCGTCGTGTTTTGGCATTCCTGAGGGTAGGGTAACACCCCCCCCCCCTCTTCACCCCCGGTCTCTCGGACCGCGAGACCAGCCTTCTTTCTCTCGAGGCACTTCTAGACTTGTAAACAATTGAGAATGAAGTAATGCAAATAAGTATCGATTAAAGGAGAAAGAAGTAACGCAAATAAGTATCGAAATATATGTTGAAGATAATGAGGTTATTATGGTAAGGTAGCTAGATATAATCTTTCGATTGGAAGCGTTAAACCATTTGGTCGGGACCGGGTAAGCCTA